>VDFB02377134.1:0-40000 GCA_007258455.2 Sequoia sempervirens | reverse complement strand
ATCTTTTTACATACCTGCATACTTTTAATCATTGTCAATATTTCATGATATAAATAACCAAATCTCGATATTCATAATTACATTATTAACTTGATAATCTGTGTGTTGGAATGATATGGGTAAAGGAAGAAAGCTTTTAGAAATGGGAACTGGATGGTTGATTGGAAATGGAAATTTAGTCAGATTCTGGGAAGATAGATGGCTATTTAAAGATCCTTTAATTAGCATAGAGAATTATAGTAAATGGATGAATGATTGCAAAAAGGAATTTGGAGTCTTGGTTAAGGATTACTGGAGGAATGGAGGTTGGGTTGATTTGATGACCATCAGTTCGGATCTGGGTCCTATTCAGTCGGCTTTCAGAGCCCTTAGACCAGCTCAACACCAGGTGGGGGATCTTGTTGTTTGGCTAGATAACCCGTTTGGTATATTTTCAGTTGCCTCTGCCACTTCTTTGTTAGACAGTCCGAGGGAGCTTCCTCCTTTTTGGGCTAAGGCTTGGATTAATCATTTGACCCCGAAAATCAACATTTTCTACTGGATAATGCTACAGAATAAGATCCTCACTTTGGACAATCTCGGAAAAAGAGGAATTCAATTACCAAATAGGTGTTTTATGTGCAGGAATGAAGCTGAGACTGTTAATCATCTTTTTCTCCATTGCCCTTATGTGTTGAATATTTGGGATAAATTATTGGGGCTTCTTGAGATGGTGTGGGTCTTCCCTGCTTCTGTTGAAGATTTCTTCTTTCAATGGAAAGCTCCTTCAAAAAATCCGTTTGTGAGAAAGCTATGGTCTTTCATTTTTCCATTTGTTTCTTGGAATATTTGGAAAGAAAGGAACAATAGAGTTTTCAGGGATAAAGAGATGAAGGAAGGGGATGTGTATGCTAAAATTGTAAGAGCAATAAAGGAAATTTTATCTTTAATTCCTGGAAAAATGTTTGAGAAAGCTATTTGGTCTCCCTTTGATGCTGCTGAAAAGTGGAATACAAATTTAAGTGGGACAAAAACTCTTAAATCTGGAGTTTGTGGGAGAGATAATGCTATCTGGTCTATGCCGCCATTGGGTTGGATTAAGGCCAACTTTGATGGTGCGGCCAAAGGTAACCCAGGTAAAGCTGGTAGTGGGGGTGTTTTAAGGGACAACACTGGGGCTTTTATTGCTGCTTTTGCTGTGGACATTGGAATTCAAACTAACCATGTGGTGGAAGCTGTTGGGGCTTTTCATGCTATCAGCCTAGCCGTCAAGATCAACACAAAAAATCTGTGGTTGGAGGGCGATTCTTTGAATATAATAAATTGTATTCTTGGACTTACCCCCCCCCCTCGTGGACCATCAAAAAGTGGATCGAAGACACGCAAGCTTTATTAAGGAAATTTGAAAAAGTGAAAGTGTCACACGCCTATAAAGAAGCCAATATGGTGGCGGATTTCTTCGCCAACGAAGGGGTTAAGAAAGGTGGGGAGAACACGTGGAGGAAGAATGACAACCTCCATAATGAAGTGAAAGCGCTAATTTATTATGATTCAGTGCATGGGAGAGAAGGCAATCTTAGTCATGATGAAATGGATAAAGATCCAGTACATCGATTTCATTAGATTTGATGGGACCGACGTCACTTTCTTTTTCAAGAAGAGTTTGCGGCATGCTTTCTGGGTGTTCGACAGAAATTGCCTAAACGGGACCCAAAGCAACCGTTCTGAGTGGTATTACAGTGGGCTGACTATGGGTGGAGAAAGGAAACGCGTGGAGCCGAGCAATTTCCAGGAGCATAGAAAGAATACTAAAGCATGGGAAAGAATTGAAAAGGGAGGTTTAGTCCCTTATATGGAAAAGCTCCATGGTACGGATGAAGAGATGCTGGACTATTTTGTCAAAAATTGGAAAAATGGAGAGATCGTGTTGTTTGGAAGGAATGTTAAGCTGAGTGAGGACTTAATTGGTGAAATAACAGGTCTCTCGACTGAGGGTGTTAAATTCTACCGTGATCGACATTTCTCTGATGAAGCGGTTATCAAGTTTCCCAAAAAAGACAAGGAGAAAGTGAAGATGGTCAAGGTTGCTAACAGTTACTTTGATGTGGATTCCATAAAATCTATTTGGTGAAAAGTTTTAAGAGTCATCATGGAATATATTACGGTTGATGGACGCTTTACCAGAGCCTATGGTTACCACTTTGCCATTTTGAATCATTTCCGTCATAAGGTTCGTATATCTCTGCCTTTCTACTTATTTTCCTCTTTGAAGAATTGTCTCGATGATGTGGAAAGAAACTCTAGGAGGAATGCTATTATCCACCCTGGTCTTGTTAGGCTCATTTTTGAGCATTTTCAAAATCTTCCTGCACTGCCTAAAACTATAGATATTGAAGAGTTGGATGATGAGGAAACTGAAAGTAGTAAGGAAATTGAGCCCCGGGCCGCCCCTGCTTGTGCTCTTGTTGGCCTTGATACCTTTGCTCCCCTGTCTTTGTCCGGTCGGAAAAATCTAAAAGTTCCTGCCCCATTGTCTTATCCTAAATGACATCCGCTGCCTGAGGACCGTAGTCCGGATCTGGCTCCTCTGCATTGTCTTAACCCCCCAGCCGTCTCCTGGGTGCCCCACTCCGGGTTTGTCCCCTGGTTTTAAAGGTAACCCTGTTATGAAACTTGTTTCGTACTCTGGAAATTCTATGGAGATCATCTCTGAGAAGCCCTTGGTTAGTAAGGATTCGGCCCCTAGTGCCCCTGCTTCTGGACAAGTTGGGAATGACCATTTTGAACCCCCTATTCAAGATGAAATTAATTCTGTCCTGAAAATGCTCAAGCCTGAGGAAATGGTTAGTGTTGCAAAAAAAAGTACAGAGGGTCTTTTTATCGTTCTCAAATGGACCCAGAAAGAAGTTTGTGATTTGAAAGGCCGTATTACTGTTCTCAATAATAAGGTTATGGAACTGGAGCAGAAGATCAGTTGGGACAGAAGAGTTAGTGAGGAACAGGAAATTCCTTTACCGAGGAAAAGACAACAACTACAGGAGGATAGATTGACAAGTATTGAATGTAATATGTTCAAGATTGGACAAAACATAAGGGCCACTGTTGCAAACAACCACAAAATCGCAAGGCATAATACAATCATCATAAATGCGATGGTGGAAAAGCTTGAAAAAAGTCAAAAGGGTTCGCTGGTGGTGGATTTGGATGTGAACAGAGGCGGCAGCAAATCGGCCGGTGAAGGTATTTCGACTCGTACCAGAGCAAACATAAAAAGGAAAACCCCGACTTCTTCACACACGGTTCAAATCCTTAGGCAGCGGTTACAGGATATGCAGAATGTTGAAAAAGAAGCTGAGGAGTTACTGAATAATTTGGAGTAACTTGGTGTTTGGTTTTCTAGTTTTTTTTGGTGGTCCTTTTTTTGGACCCTGCTGTCTTTTGTTGCTGTCGTTTCCTTTTTGGGACAGCTGGTTGGTTGTTGGTACTTTTTATGCTTATCTTTTGTTTGTTTGAACTTCGTGGTTTCAGGTCCCTGTAAAACCTATTTTTTTCCTTTTCAAAAACTAAGTTTACATACCTTGAACCTGGTTTGGTGTACACCACTTGGAAAATCATAACTTGATCTTGAATGTTTGAATGCACAAATCTTGTCATTCAATGTCGACAAATTTTACGATTTCAATTCTTAAAATTTATAGAACATAATTATTTGAATTCAACCTATTCTAATAACCTAGCAATTTTATTCAAAGACCACTCAAATTTTCAAATTGACACTCACCTTCATCATTTACACTTTTTCTTCCAAAATGAGACTAGATACTATTAACCTCTCATGTGATAAAGAATATTTAAACTAACATAATAATGGTAATTTATATTTATAAAAATTGTTAGCAAATCATACCCACCTCAATCAATTCTAGTCAAATCTCTTTACTCCTACTAAATCAATTAATAACAATAATTAAGTTCACTACATAGAGTACTTTGACACTATGAGCATCATTCACTTGAGTACATAATTAAGATAAGTCACATTTAAGGTATTCATTAATTGAACGTCTAAAATCATTTACAAATACAATGTATCAATTATCAAACTAGGATTGAACCTACTTTGGTTAGGGTAAGAGGACACCTTAGAACCAAGTCACCAATAAATAAAAATAAAAATAACAAGCATAGGAGATTTATTTTATTTTCATTTTTTTTTACAAAAGTAAATAATCATAATCGTAAATAATAAACAATATAGAATGACATGTCCTCTACAATCCATACCACAATCAAACTTTAATGTATTAATTCATGTAATGTGGTGTCATCATTGCATCCAAATTTATGAAATATGAGTACAAGACTTGTTAACTGTAGTCAAATATTTTATGATTACTATATACATA
Source organism: Sequoia sempervirens (assembly GCA_007258455.2). NCBI lineage: Eukaryota > Viridiplantae > Streptophyta > Pinopsida > Cupressales > Cupressaceae > Sequoia > Sequoia sempervirens. Next base: position 35,615 of record VDFB02377134.1, on the reverse strand, counting down.
AAAAGGTCACATGATACAAGCTAATGGATGCTATAATTCTATCACTAGATACCCTAACAAGATTATTATTAAATAGTATATTAATCAGGGTATTGAAGTAGCCACCTTAACAATTGTGAATTAATTCTATCATAAAGTCCATATCTCAAAAATAATTGTTTGAAACTATAACATTTCATTATCACACCAAATTATAACCGTTCAAGTAGAGTTGGGCCTTACAGTTGCTATAATTGAATGTTGCATGGTACTTGATTCATCTTATTAGTATTTTTCACCATTTAGCATTAGATTGGAGTTTTTTTAGCAACATTTGGATAAGGTATATTTGTCTTTAGATAAGATATTTGTGTCTTTGAATCCTATTCTTCATTCATCTCCACTGGCTTTTGGATTGTCATCTTCATTAGTGTGTCCTAGAACACCTGACTTGGTAGTGACAACTTTTAACATCAATATGGGGACACTTGAGCATATTTCAAAGAATTCATACATCTTGAGTTTTCTTCCTACTAATTCCTATTTGGAATGGGAAGCTTTCCTATATTTATACTTGGTTTTGTTTCTTCCCAAATGAAGGAATTTTGTTTATAGGTATTGGATTGTCTTTTGTCTTCAAGTATCTACCATTACTACATGATATTACACATTATGGGGGGCTATATAGCCTCTATTTTTCCCTTATTTGGGGATCATTGATTATATATTGGGCATAAAAATAGTCCTTGGGGGGTCATATTAAGTCCTTCGTTGTTTCACTTTCTTGTATTTTCTCTCTTTTGAGGATGAGTTTTGTTCCATTAGGTTTTCTCATTTTCTCTATTTACGAGAGATTGAATTTGTACTTGTGTACCTAACATGGCCAAGTGTGGCCAGGACCCATACATGCATCCATTTTTTCATAATTCTCCCTAAGTTGTACTTAAGGGGGGGTGTTAGTGTGAACACACATTTTTTTCTATTCGCTTTCCCATTTTGTAGTGTGAACAAGACTTGTTATCTAAATTGTCATTAGTTAGTAACTTTTCACACATGTTCACATGTTAATATTACTTAGTGAGTTAGGAATCTTTATAGAAGTTTATCATATACATGTGATCTTATCCTCTAGTTGTCACATGACATAGGATTAAAATACTTACCATCATCTTAGTTTGTCCTACCTCTCAACCTTTCCTATATAATCAAGGTCTCATATGCACAATTTAACATGCCCATTGATCATATTGATGTAATATATTTTTCATCCATTATTGACAAATTTAAGCTCTTACTTTTCTCTTTTGTAGAAGGATTTTTTGGTTTTGTAGACCTAATCCTGGGAGCTCGAGTCCTTGAGTGACTATAAAAAATTCTACACTATCATTTGATTGTAAAGCTTGCATATATCTACAAGCTAGAAGAAAAATAATTATTAGAGAAGGTCAAGTTCAATATGATGCTTAAGCACTTTGGACACTTGTAGTCCTTGGCTCTCTTGGTCATTTTTAAAGTTCATAAAATGAGCTATCAAATTAAAGTAAATATATTTTTATAAATAATAAGATGTTCATAACTTAAAACATGTAAAATAACAACAACTATCATAATAAAGAAAGTGAAAACGAATCCTCTAAAGGTATATAATCTAATACATGTAATACTTAACTCTAAGCTAAAACATGCAATAATTAACTATTTGATTAATTATTTGATAAATAAGTTGAGTAGTTACTAATGCAACAAACTTATAATAACTCTGACGTTAGTTTAAAATTTTCCAAGCCTACTGATTTTTTCAAGTATGTCAAAGTAGTTGCTTCTTTCCTATTAATGAGTTGAAGTGATTTTGACATTTTTATCAAGTTTAGAATATTCATTGTTAATGGTTTGTTTATGATTATTCATGGTCTTTATGTTCTTCTCTCACAACAAATGCTCCACTTAGTAGATTGGATTTTATAAGATAGACATTGATTGGATAAACTTTAGGAGAAGACATAAATAGTAGTGGAGGATATCCAACATTACAAATTCTTCATTCTAAATCATATTAATACTACATTCAATCGAATAATTCATGTAAGAAGAAAGCTACTTGAATTAATTGAAAGAAATTATAGTTATTACACATGTGATCTTTGATAAATTATTTATAAAACCTTTGATTCCATTTGAATATTAATTTTTTTGACATGTTTCTATTATTCATCTAAACTATATTAAAATAAATAAAATAATAAATTACAGGTAATCAAAATTTTCTATGAAGATCAAAGGTTGTCAAGTAAATTCAAAGGTTTAATGAGGTACATCGAAGTATACAATTGAAAAGCCAAAAATAATTGATTGAAATTGACAACAATCATAAGGTAAAATGGATTGTTGCATATTTAGACTAGGTAATTTTGATGTGGTTGACAAATATGATCATTTTACATGCATATTGTGAAAGCTGGAACCAAAATTCATTACATGCAAAAAATTGATTAGTTGGTTGGAAATACTGGATTCTTGATAATGGATTAGATGTTGACAACTTTTCGCCACCATAAAGCTTATTATATAATACTAAAATAATAACTTTGTTTGGCATCTTTTCAATCTTTGTCTATTAATCCATTTTTATTTTTATTTTTTATTAATTTATTAATAATTTACATTTCTAACAATTAACAATTAATGTATTTATTTTTATTTTATATGTTCTAATATTTAAGTGTTAACAATTAATAAGATATATTAATACACTTATTAAAAAAATAATATATTAAAAAATAAATAATATTAAAAGTAGTAATTGAAATAGGAGATTTTTTATTTATTTAAAATTATATATTATTCCCAAAGGAGTTGCCGTCTCTGCAATTGAAGCGTGAAAAAGAAACAGAGGGCATCAGTTCGGGCGGCCTTCTAAGTCCCTGTTCACACGAGAGTTCCCCGAAAAACATCAGTCGGCCATCAATTTACTGTTGAGTTTGCAGTTGTATTCCTGGGAGCGAATGAGTGGAGAGTAGTGGGTTTAATGCTGGAAAGTGAAGGTGGACTTCTAATGTCAGAGAATTTTTCGGCAACTCTTTCACAATAATAGCATATGGGCTAAATATTATGTAAAAGAAGTATTATAAGTCAATATTAATTTTATTCTCGGGCGTATTAGCTCAACTGAAACGCATTTAATTTTCCCAGGAAAGCTTTTGAAACCCACTGTTCTTAAACCCTGGCTAAACCTTAGCTGATATTTCCAAGGGTTTTTGAGCATTGGAGGCTTTCCCCTGAAGGCGCAGAACGTCATAATGGAGTTTGACCTGGCAGATTTGAAGGTGAAGGAGCTTGTAAAGGAAATTAGCTTGGACTATTCAAAGACCAAGCCTTTGAATGACGCTATTGCAGTTATACGAGAGTTTTTGTTAAATCTTCCAGACGAACAGGTTAGCTTACCTATAGTTTGCTTTTTTATTGGACTATTTAAATATGAAAGACTGTTATTTTCTCACTAACCCGTTTCCACTATCCCTCGATTCTTTCCACTCGCATTGTCTTACTGTTTTATTCGGCATTTTTTACAACACTGCCTCCCTTTACTTCGCTCCTCACATTGTGCTGCCTTCTAATTTTTACCGAATTCTTTTCGCTCTGTTGCAATTTTTTTAAACTGCAGATATTTTGAACTTCGTTTTTGATAATTGCTTTCTACAGCACCTCATCTCTTGCCAAATTGTCATTTACATTTTCCCATTTTCCAGGCCTGTTCAGTGTTATCCTCTCACCTCCAATCTGTTGCATTCTCCTCACTTGCACCATCTTTTCCATTGCACCAGTCTTATTTTGAAACACTGCCTCTCAGGTTGAATCTAATCCTCCTTTTCTACTTAAAAAAAACATAAAACAAACCTTATAAAGAAGCATTCATAACAAAGATTGAGAGAAAGGAAAGGCATTGCAATATAATGAAAATCAATATGTTGATAAACAAACTGCTATTCTTGTAAAGGACTTCAATACTAATTAAATATTGACACTCAACCAGTTTTGCCAACTTTTACAATGTTAAGCATATTTATTAGTAGGATCTAAAGTAACAATAGATTGAACTTTATCGACAACCTTCCCATTGTAAAATTCTACCTCTAAAAAAAATGTTTTAAATATTCTATTCCTACTTTTTAAAATTTTATATCGACTTCTAATGCTAAGTCTAATTTTTTTTTGGGAATTTATGTACAGAATATTCAAGTAAATACAATTTAGGAGTTGGTTCGCCATAAAATTTTCACTACTTGTGTTACTATCCAAAAATTTATCTTTATATTGTGGCTTGGTTTGTATTCAGATCAAGGCAACAGAAGCAGCCGCTTTTATCAAAGACTTGGATGCACCTACTGATAAAGTCAACCTCAATTTTAAGAAGCCAGATTCTGTAGAAATTGTTGGTAGTTATGGACTTAAGGCAGTAGCCAAACCATTTGTAAATGTTGACCTTGCAGTGCGAATGCCAAAGGTAAATTATTCTTTAATATTTTAGCTTTTTCCAATACTTGAAATACTGGTTTGTTTTACTGATGCCAAATAAATATTTGATGTAACTTTTTTCATTTGCCTTGTTATGCAGGTGTGCTTTTTTGAAAAAGATATTTTGAACCATCGATATCATGCCAAAAGGTGTCTTTATCTTTGTGTGATTAAAAGGCATTTGCATTCATGTTCTGTGGTCGGGCAAATTGAATGGTCAAGCTTTCAAGATGATGCCAGGAAGCCAATTTTGGCTATCCATCCAGGTTTGCTTACCTACTTGTGATTTTGAATAACAATAGTACAAGCATAGATTACATACTCTGCGAGTACTCTCTGAGTAGCCGAGTAATTGCACATTTTCTGCCATGGCGAGTACTCTTGACTTTTACTCTCCACTCACCTGAACATATTCACTCATCGATTATTTGCAGAGTACTCGTGAAAAAACCTCCGAGTACTCGTGAAAAAACATATTCACTCATCGATTATTCTCTTTCAAGTTCCATGGTACACATTATCAGTTTTCATAATGAACAATTTAAGTTTGTATATAGTTAACTTATACTGTTATACACAGATTTTAATGGCATTACCGTGTTAAGTTATTGTTATACTGTTAACTTACTACTATGGCATTACCGTATCAGTTATCATATAGTTAACTATTTTTGAGTTGCCAAGTATTTGTCGAGTATTTGCCAAGTTTTTGTCAAGTCAAAATTTTTGGGCTTGCCGAGTACTCTCCGAGTCTGAGTATGTAAACTATGAGTACAAGATTAAAGAACATATGTGATAGGGTTATGTTTGTATGATTCTTGGAAGCACAACTTCTGATATCCATAGATTATTCCTATGTTTGGCATGGCACCCTTCAGTTGTATGAGAAATACAATTTCGACTACATGTTTATGTTTTGTTGAAAGTGTTGCATATTCTAACTGTATAATAAAAATATTACGCACACAGCAGAATACATAATGAGTATTTTATAGAGTTAAATGGCAGAAGTAGAATGAGCGTATTGGAATATGTTATGGGTCATTTGTGCAATCCTTGACTTAACTATTTGTTAGTTCTTACATTTTATATTGTAGTGGTAGTTGGCCTCATTGGGATTAGAGGAGCACTTTATCCCAATGCAGTTGCATATAGGTGGTAATGAGTAGTTGTTAATCATCATGTAGTAGCAAAGATCTCTCAGGATTGACTCAACAAACCAAAAGATAAATTTTTTCAATTAATTGGGAAAAAATTGGTAAATTGGAAAATGCTGACAAATTCATAAAAACAAGGAAAATGATTTTGTTTTTAAATTTCATGCCAAATTAGGATTTATCCCATTTTTTTTGTGCCTTGAGATTCATGCCCAAGTCTGTCCAAGCTGCAATTATTTGTGATAACTTGTGTGATTTTTTTCCAGTTATTTGCTACTATTCTCATCACTTTACAATTTTTGCTCTTGTTGTAAGACTTTTGGGGGTTACTCCATTGAGTGGCTCAGTCTGGAAATAGAGTGTCTTGCACTTATGCCACTCAGTTTGTGTAGATTTTTTTTATTGTTCTCTTGTTTACATATTTATTCTAGTATGTTTTACAAATGGTATCAGAGCATTGATTTGAGTAAAGTGGGAGAATTGTTTTGGAGATTTTTGCTGATTTTTCTTCAGAAAAGTAGCCTATCTTGCATAAGGTCATTCTCCTTAAGTAGATGTTTGATTGAGGTGATTGTGGAGCTGCTAGAAAGAAAATATTGAGATCTTTATGAACATTGGTCATCATAAGAAATCAACATATTGAAGGGGATAGTTGTGTCAAGTTGACATGCAAATTTGATTTTAGGCCATCTTTTGCCACAAAATTAGGGCAAAAACAGTCAACTTCAAGGCATTTTGTGGCACATGATTGTTGCGAGTGGAGGTCAATATTTTGGGTAACTATTTTTTTTTATAGTTTTCTACCTCTACTTTAGATTTGTTGTTGTCAATTAGGAATTGATTGTTTAGGTTTTCCTTCCAGCTTCTTTGCTTAGTTTAGCAGTCATCCATTTGATTTGACAAGAGATTGCAATAGTACAATTTTTTGGTAAGCCTATTTTTTGACTTATAAACTGCATGGCATATTCTTCAACTCAAGGGAAGGCTAGATCTTTTGCAGTGCAGGGGAAAATTCCTTCCAAGGAAGGCACAAAGTTGAGATGGAGACATAAGCAAAAGTGGAGGTGATGATAAATATGGATAGTCTTAATAGTATTGATAAGTTTATTAAAGATATCAATGTTGGTTGGATGCATAGATTAAAATCTTTCCTGACTTGTGAGTTTAGGCATGATAAAATTGCTCCTGAGACACTCACCCAAAACTCAAGGTTTTTTCGTAGAAAATTGAAAAGTTAATTGGTAAAACTTGGAAAAATATTGTTCAATTTATGAGGAGATTGTAGGAATAGCGCTATGTGAAGATACCCTCAACCATACACATGCTAAACACCAAAAAAACACAATCCCGTGGGCACATTTTCTAGTTGCAGCTTGTTGAAGGCATATAGTCAAGGGCATGTTGTTTGTTTGTGAGCAAGTGATGAAATAGAGTTGGAGAAAAGATAGAATAGAGATGGATTGGAGAAAACACATACTAGAGCAGTTGATGGAATAAATTGAGGAGATACTAAATGGCAGAGTTGGAGAGAGCACTAGAAATATCAAATAAGAGGTATGAAGAATATTTAGTGAAATGGAAAGGAAGGCAGATTAAAGATGCAACATGGATCTTGACATCTGAGTTGAGTTGTCGTGGTTTTCCTATAGCTGTAGCAAAGTGAGGGACTCACTTTTTTGTTCATCAGGGTGTCTAATGTAGGCATATCTAGGGTGTAAGAGCAATCTTATATCACCCAAACATATTTTCTTTCATGTTTATTTTGTTTTGCAAGGTTCCTAATATTGTTCTAGTCATCGTACTCTTATTGCAGAAGACTATTCATGGTGCAAAGACATATTCTTGTTCTAGTCATCATTTTAGCACATTAGGGTGTTAGATTGAGATCTTACTATGCAGCACCACATATTGATCCCAGAGCTTTTAAATCGATATCAAAGCTTCATGATGGTTTGTTCTTGCATTAATGCAATGCAATTTCTCAATTTCTTATCAAAGAAGACCTAGTTAAGTTGTGCAACAAACATACAAGCTTCGTGCCAACATTTGAAGATACACCCAAGCTTATTGGTCCTAGGGACCTTCATGATTATAATTTTATTGAGTGCTCTTACTTACATCTTATTGCATTCATCCTAGATGGGTCCTACATGTTTCATTGTGCATTGAGCATTGTATCACCTTGTTGGTTAGCATATAATATTCTAATTGCTTGCATTCACTATATAAACACCATTCACTCTGCATGGGAAAATAGTTAATGGCCAAGGAATTGATGGTTAATCTCAATTAGGCATTATCTCGTAGAGTTCACTAGAATATTATGAAGAACATCATATAGTCTATCAGCTCAACTATTATAATTTGCATATTGATTGCGCCTATGATTCATTGAAGGTTGACGCCTCATGTTGTAAGCCTTGTGGGATTGTGATTGCACTTTGGATTGTGAGTCAATAATATCATTGTTTCCTCTATTTGTTGTGTTATTTCATTTTGTTTTGTGGATCTATTGAGTGCTTGTTTATTTGGTTGCATGGTTGGATAATTCTTACTTGGACTCTTTGGCCATGATTACATCAAAAACTTAGTGCTATTTGGAGATATGCCAAAGGAAATTTCTCCAAGTAGAGATCGTGATCATGCTATCTAGCTCATTCCAAGAAGCCAACAACCCAACATCAAGCCTTACCATGACTCGCATATATAAAAGAGTAAGATTGAATGTGAAGTCCAAGAAATATTTGAGGTGGGGATTATTTCACATAGTTAAAGTGCACACTCTTCTTTGATGGTGATGGTTTGTAAGAAGGATGAAAGTTGGCAATGTGTTTAGATGAGTGCAAGCAAAATAAGGTCATTATCAAAGATAAGTTTCCTATTCTCGTCATTGATGATTTGATTGCTGAATTGAATGTGGCATTGTTCTTTACCAAATAAGATCTCAAAACTGGTTGTCCCCAAATCATAATTAGGGAAGAGAATTTTTCAAAGAACGCTTTTAACACACATTAGGGCCATTGTGAATTTCTAATCATGCAATTTGGTCTTATAGGTGCTCCTTCCACGTTTCAAAGTTTGATGAAGTCTATTTTCAAACCATTTCCATGTAAATTTTTATTAGTTTTCTTTGATTATATGTGCATTTATAGCAAAACTTGGGAGGAACATCTTCAACATGTTGATAGAATATTGTAGTTATTGGAAAAAAGCAGCTTTTTTTCCAAACCTTCCAAATGCTCATTTGGTTTACAAGAGGTGGAGTACTTGAGTTATATAGTTTCATATAAGGGTGTAAAAGTGAATCTCACTAAGATCAGGGCAATGCTTGATCAATGAATTTCCAAAACTCTTGAAAACCTAAGAGGATTTTTTGGTCTTATAGGACACTAAAGATGTCTTGTCAAGAACTATGGAAAAATAGTACATTGTAAATAGGGTACTTTTTGTTGGAATGAAGAAGCCATGCGAGCCTTTGAACAACTCAAACAAGCCACAAAAATGATTCCAATTTTGGCTAACGATGATTTTACAAAGACATTTGTTGTGGAATGTTATGCTTTGAGGCATGCCATTTGGATAGTTCTAATGCAAGAAGGGCCACCTATAGCATTTGAGAGCCAAAACTAAGTGTAAGATTCTTGCCAAACCCACTATTTTATGGGTAGACAGTCTAAGATCAAGATAGATCATGACAACTTGAAAGAATTTTTGGAGTAAAGGCTATCCTTAGAGGAACAACAAAAATGGGTCAATAAGATGTTGGGATATGACTTTGTGTCCATATGTAATAAGGGCAAGGAGAATTTTGTTGTAGAGGCATTATCAAAAGTGAAGACAAGACATAAGTAGTAATTTGTGTTACTTTAGTACTCTAGGGAGATTTGGGTAAATTAGGCATGATAAGAACACTAGTAGGATCCATATATTTCAGAACTCATTGAGTGATTGCAATAAGCTTATAGCGCGTTGGAGAAATTGTGTGGAAAGGAGTTTGCTTGTCATACAAAGATTGACTTTTCTTTGTTGAAATGCTTTCCTCAAGTCAATTGCAATTTCTCTTGGGATGATCTCAAAGGGGATGTTTTGGAGTTTGTAAGGGGACGCATGGCTTTCTAATAGAACAAGAGTGAAACATTAAATGCTCAAGTTTTATACAACCATCCATTCCTAGTCAACAATGAGAGTTGTCAATGGAATTCATCACAAGGTTACTCAGGTCAAAAGGGAAGAATGTCATAAAGGTTGTGCTTGATAGACTAATCAAATATACTAATTTTTGTGCTCTTTCTCATCCTTTCACAATCAACATGGTGGCTGATTCATTTTGAGAGTTTAGAATTATGGTAAGTGATAGCGATCCTATATTTACTAGTCATCTATATTGATTTATTCTCTTGTTTGGATAGATAGTTGTCTCTTAGTTCTTACCACCCTCAACTAGATAGACAAACAAAGGTGGTTAATAAATGTTAAGAGGGATATCTTTGTTTGTTACATTGCATCACATAAGGAGTCACAATGATGTTATGACAATTATTTTCATACAATGACCAATATGTCACCATTGTGGTAATCTGCAAGTGCCAACCATCAACTACCCTATTTTTAATGCAACTACATCCTTGAGTTTTTGCAATCAGGGAACATATTCAACATCAGACAAAAGCTCCTTCAATTCTCAAAGATAATTTGGACATGGCATAAAATAGGATGAAACAACACGAAGATCAACATAGAAGTGAAAGACATTTTGAAGTAGTTGATTGGGTGTTTATGAAGTTCCATCCATACAAGAAAATGTCTCTCAAGCAACAAAAGGACAAGAAGTTGACACCCAAATATTATGGTCATAACGAGGTGCAATTAGAATTGGGAGTGTTGTATAAAAATTGGAGCTGCCAATATTAGTGCAAATATGTCTAGTCTCTCATATGTTAAGTTTGAAGGTAATTGAAGATAAAACTCCATTTTTGATAGATTTTCTAGAGGTAGATGGAGAAGGAAGAATCATATTGGAACTAGATGTGATCATTCAGACAAGGAGCAAGCAGTTGCAGATTAATGGCATCACCAAGTAAATCATCAAATGAAAATCTTACCATTGGAAGATGCTACTTGGGAAGATGAGCAATTCATTTAGAAGCACCCATTTATAGTGTTGGGGACAATGCTTCTTGAAGGGGGCATGTTGTGTCCTCAACTCATTTGATGCATTGGGATGTGTTATGACTTGCTAGGGCATACATAATCCTTGACTTAATCATTTGTTAGTTCGTGGGTATAATATTTTTAATAGTTAGGTTCATTGGAATTAGAGGACGAGTTTAAGTCTTTATTGTAATGTCCCTTTTTGGGATGTTCCTTGATTTAGGCTTGCAAAACAATAATAAACACTAAAGACTGATATTAGTAATAACAAGTATCAATTTATGGTTATATTCAAACTAATACATGAAATAGTATAACATTGAGAACCATGCTCCATGGATAAAACATCATGATAGTTAGATCTATAGTTCATATCGTCGTTAACATTTGAATGCCAAATATCTCAACATCACTAATGATTAGCCCAAGACATATTTTGATAACCAATCATATTAGGAATTCATTAGAAATATTTACAAACCGCAATCTCAAGGATGGTTGTCCTTGTATTGCGAGAGCATGGGTAGATCCTTGTCAATCCTTCTCGGGGTGGCATACTCTAGAAGACCCTCAAGCCCGAGAGCACTCATGGGGTGCCTCCGGGCCCCATGAGTGTTGCATCTCGGGAGTGGCGTACTCGAGAAGTCTCTCTCAAGCCTAGGAGCACTCATTTGCCTCTTGGCCCACGAGCATGGCAGGATCTCAAATCCACACCATCCCTCAATCCACCTTGGAGGCGTTCCATCCTCCTTGATGAAGCCTGGGAGTACTCATTCGCCTCCCACCCACAAGTGCTACATCTCGGGGGGCATGCTTGATAAGATGCATGATGATTGCCTCCCTCAACAAGCTTGGGAGCACTCATATGCCTTTCGGCCCCACGAGCGCTGCACTCAGGGGTGGCATACTTGATGAAGGCAAAGCCGATACTTCCCATCTCGTGAACCCAAAAGGTTGATCGGCCTCCCTATTTGTAAACACTTCTATAAATTTAAAATAGATTGCTAAAGGGATCTGATTATATTAATTGTTATTCAAATATCATTTCATTATGCAATTATAACACACACACACACATATACATATATGTAGTTATTCCTAATTTATATTTTTAAAACTTAGTTCCAAATGATATTCTTGCTAAAAATAATATTTACTCCAATACATCTCTTGTAATTCTACTTCCTTATTTTTCCTTTTATCCAATCCACTTCCACTTCCTTTCTTTTCACAAAATGATTCCACCTCCCTATATATCCTTCATGGTGGGGTGAATAGTCACAACCTTAATAATTATCACACCCCTTACAAGGGATGCACTCCTCAATCAATCGCTGTTTATTGCTAATTACATGTCATTAGTTATTTGGGAATCGCTGCCCACTAAAGTATCACTGTTCTTGTTTAATTAATGTGGATTGCTGCCCTTATTTGTTTGCCCAGGTTTAATTTAAAGTGCTGCAATCATATTCCCTGGTGGGGGCATGACATTTATCCCAATGATGTTGTATATGAGGTAGTGAGTAGTTGTTGATCATCATATTGTAAATTTTGTGTTCTTTTTGCAAGACTTTTGGAGGTTGCCCCTTTGAAATGTCATAGTCGAAAAATCATGTGTTTTTTCTTATTTTGCTCATTTGGTGTAGATCTGCTTTATCATTCTGTTGTTTGTGCATTTATTCTGTACTGGAAGTATAATTCCTAAGGATTATACACATGTTTGACATGGTACCCTTTAGATGTATCTTGTGTGAGAAATATGATCTCAATTACACTTTTCTTTTTGTTGAAAGTGCTACATATTCTATTGATATTCTTCTCAGTGTTAGCTGCTCCAAAGGCATAGACTTAGCACTGCAGCTTTCTAGGTTAACTTGTAGTTTCTCTTCAAGTGGATGTCAGGGATTTGTCCAATAAGCTTTTGCTGACACAATTACAATGTTTGCAAAAATAGTGAAAATGAATGTTCATAGAAAATATACCCAAAGGACATATTTACATTTTTGAAATAGCAGGAAAATAATGCAAGGCAGGGTTTGAAAATATCAGGGAAATAAAAGCAAATTAGGTGGGAGCAAGAAATGTCTGGAAGAGTGGAACTGTGAAAGCATGTTATGAGGAAGAAAGTCAGTGGGAGGCCGCGACATGGCCAGGAAGATAAGTAGGCTAGGTTCCATGTTTTAAGATATTGTTGAAAAGGAGATATACATTTAATGGAGTGAAGTGAAAGAGAACGAGTTTTCAAGTAGAGAGTTGGTTGCATTAGGTGTTTATGTTGCATAGTTGTATAGAGGTTGGTTAATAGGAGTGAGTGTCAGCTTGCAAGTAGTTGGTGGTGATATAGGACCACTGTAAAAAGGTTTTGTGCAACGAAGACGGTGTTTGTAGCAATATAGTGAATTGTATCATAAATAGTTTTGCTTTTCCTTGCTTCTTTGAGATATTGAATTTGTGACTATATTGAGTGCTGATAATATTCAATAGTTTGCTTTCTGCCATATCTATCCCTGATTGCAATCATTTGGATTAGTTTTATTGCTCCTTGCATCTCTCTTATGGATGGATGTATTGCATCTGCATTGATATATTGTTGGCCAACAATGTAAAACTATATTAGAATGGATTGAATTTATGGGAAGAAACTGCAGGGCATAGTTCAAGAGCTGTTCATAGTGACATCTTCTTTGAAGAAATATGAATTTGTTCCTCCAAACTTTGTTTTTCCTATTGCCTTAGCCCAAACTTAACCTCTTCTGAATCACATTCCAAGATTCTTTAGTGAGGCCAGTTTTTAAAGAACTATATGCATGTATTTATACATATATATGCACATACATCTGTCCTCTTATCTGTTTTTTTTGGCAAAATTGTTAATTCACCAATTGTTTTATGGTTGATGGAAAATGTCACATTTTTATTTCAGTCCCTGGATATTGAAATTGTAGTAGTTAGTTTGAAAATTAATATTTCAAATTCACACAATGTTCAATAAAATCTTAGTCATTTGGCTGAAACAAAATTCTCTAGGGGAATTTTTATTGCTTGAGATTGAATATATATTTTCCTTGTTCAGGAGGACTTGACAATGACATTGGAAATGATTTTGTGATACGGATCATTCCAACAGTTACAGCTGGAACTTTTGACTTGTCAAAGCTTTCACCTAGTCGCAATAATGTTCGAGCATTTCAGAAGGGTAATTTTGATGTCTGGCATTTAATGTTGATAAGAATGGGCTGTGTAGGATATGTGCCATGTTATTGCTTGTAATTTCATGGTCCATGTTACATCTTGTAATAAAGAGATTCTGAATAAGATATTTACCATTCTGACATTTTGGTAGGAGGCGTGGTTCAAGCTACACCTTATTACAATTCAAGCATATTAGAAGATATGTTTTTAGAGGAACATGCTGATTTTCTTCAAAAGAATATTTCTGGATCAAAGCCTTTTGTTGAAGCATTATTGTTATTGAAAGTAAGTATTGAAGCTCTGATTGAACCAATTGTTGTTTACTTCTCAAATTTGTTTTTGGCTTAGCAACATTTAATGATCGTTCTTTACAAATTACAAATGAATGGTGCTCATAAGTTTTTTCTTAGAGTTCTTGAATACTTCTGCTTTTCTCTTGTGGCTTATTTTTGTTTCTAAAACACATGGGGAAATTCCTTAGGTTTGGGCTAGACAGAGAAATTCAATCAATGCACCTGATTGCATGAATGGATTCCTAATGGCTATAATTTTAGCATACCTTACAACAGGAGCTGGAGGTCAACGTGTCAAAATGCAGATGACAGGGCTTCAGGCTTTTCGTGTTGTCATAGACTTCATAGGTATTCTTTGGAAGTCTTTAGCTATTTCTCCCAGTATTGGTTGATGGATAGAGATGATGATTATCATGACATAAAAGGTTCATTTGTTTGAATAGGAAAATTTCATTTCCTTTTCAATCTCTCAGTTCTCTCTCTCTTTAGCTCTTTAATCCTAGTTCTGTATTATTGATACATATGGTTCATTTGTCTCAACTCTTGGGTATTTAAAAGTCCATGCATGTACATTAATGAATGAGAATATTGGAGAGAAAATGATATTTTTTATATACAGCAGCAAACAAATATGTGTATAATAATGTGGGCTGTAGTGTACACTCAAATATAATCCTCACTTTAAGCTTATGTTTGCATGTTTATAAGTATCACATTTGTCTTTATGGTGGTTTAACCTTCCATCCACCAATGTTGCATGTTTATGGTATCATTTTTTGGGTTATGACACTTTAACCACCCTGCCACTAATTACAACATCTGTTGTAACCTTGGTCCAATGTCTAAAATTAAAGTAGAATTTCCATTTTGGGGTTTTAATCTACATTCTAAAAGATACTTCTTGTATCATAGTGGTAGAGCACCTGTAGGTGCATTTGAGAGGTCCTTGATTCTAGTGCTAGCTGGTCTAGGGCTTTGTAACATTGTATTAGACCCATGGCAGGTAAACTTAAGTGATGTGTGCTTGAGGGGGTAAAAGTTGGAGGTTCAGTCCATGCCCCAGAAAATACTCAAACATGTGTAAGGTTGGTATCTAAGTGGTAAAACATTCTAAACTACACATGTAAGATTGAGGGAGCAATGTGTTGTGACCTTTTCACACATCAACCCATTGTAAATCGGGACCCCCTGTTTTTCGCTTTTTGCTTTGGCATCACAACTGCTTATCACCAGTTTTTCTTTTACAACGAGGAGTTAAAGTTTTGAAGAGTCATCCGAGCCAAGTTGGGAGTTCAAGCCCAAAACAGTGCCTAGACGTCATGGAAGTGCTCAGAAGGTCTGGAAGACGAGGATCGCCTGTGCTTTGAGTCAATTCTGACACTTCCTATTTTTTAGGGATTTTTGCTTTTTTGCTTTTTTCATTTTTGGCATTTTTGGACCAATCTAAGACCCCTATTTTTTAGGGATTTTGCTTTTTCTATTTTTAGAAAGTCAACCTAGGTCTCATGGGTCCTGGGGTCAACATCTCCATTTTTAGAATCAAAATTCAGGCCACTAGAGCAAAAATTAATTTAAAAAAAATAAATAAAAAAAATTGGAAAAATCAAGAGGAAAAAGCATATGGTGAAGAGGCAAGAATGAAATCCATGGCGATCAAGGATGGAAAATGGTATAAGTCTGGAGAAATTCACCCATGGGAATGGCAATGGCAATGGCAAGTCCGCTTGGAAGAAGCAATGAGAATGGCTAAAAGACTTGGAAGTCTGCCCTTGCCATGGAAAAGGAAATGGCAAGCATCATGGGAAGTCCGCTCAACACATGGAAGGAAGAAGGAAAGCCCACTCCAAAGGCTGCCCAAGCCTTGATGAGGCAATGGCAAGAAGTTAAGAAAGTCCGCCCAAGCTATGTCAAGACAAGTAGGAAGTTCGCCCAAGCCAAGGAAGGCATGGCATGAGGTTCATGAAGTCCACCCAGCGAAGAGGAGGAAGGAAAATTAAAAAAAAATGACTAAGTATGGATGCCTTGAGAAGGAAATTTCATGAATTTGGCTAAGTATTGGGAAAATAAAGGAGAGAATATGACAAACACATGTTGAACTTCGCCTAGCCTGACATGAAGATGGCAAAAGCACATTGGCAAATGAGCCTCCAAGTCCGCCCAGACTTGAGAAAGAATGGCAAAGGCATTAAGAAGTACGCCATGCCATGTCTTGGCTAAGATGAAGTCAGCCAAGAAGTGGAAAGGCACTAGGAAAGTCCGCCATGGAGATTTGGAATGAAATTCTTGAAGTCCGACCTCACTTTCAATGAAAATGGCAAGACATTGAGAAGTCCGACCTGTCTTGGAATAAAGTCTTCAAAGTCTGCCCTAGGAAATGTCAAGAAGTCTTCAAACTCCGCCTTGCATTTTGGAAAGAAATTCACCATGGAATGAAACCTAGAAAGTCCGCCATGCCTTGGAAAAACATTCTCCAAGTCCGCCATCAAGTGGAAACGAAAATGCAAAGTCCGCCATGGAGATAATGAGAAGATAGCAAGGAAAACTTGAAGTCCGCCTACCATTTGGAAAGAAATTCACCAAGTCTGACTTACCTTGGAAACATTTGGAAAGCCCACTTTAAAGTCCAACCTACGGAAAATGTTGAATGGAAAAGAAACTCCAAAGTCCGACCTTTGCAAGAAGACTTCAAAGATTGCCTAGACATCAAAGAGAACATGGAATAAAAGTTTCAAAGTCCGCCATGAAGGTAAAGGGAAAAATTCCAAGTGTTAACAAAATGGATGGACGACACAAGCAAGAAAAAGTCCGACTTACCTCTAGCAAGGAATGTCCAGAGACGGGCAAAGTCCGACTTAGGCCTAAAAGAGAAATGTCTCAAACTTTGCTAAAATATGGAATGTCCAAACATTGATGAAGTCCGACATGGCCTAAGAAAGAAAAATGTCTAAGTATGGATAAAGTTCGCCCAAGGAGAGGATAAGAAAATTGGCTAAGTATTGATGCCTTGAAGAGGGAAATTCAATAAATTGACTAAGTGTTGGAAGGAAAACAGGAAGAAAAGAGGAAATGAGTAAAATCCTTGTCCAAGGATGGAGTCCGCCCTACTTAGCACAAGCCAAATTCAGAATTGGAGGCAAATCCACAGGCAAAGTTCATTCGAGCATAGAGATGGCCAAAATCTTGGCTAAGTTACAAAATGAAATTTGAATAGCCAAAATTTGGCTAAGTATGGGAAATACTTCACAGAGAAAATTCCAATTTCCTCCACTGTGGTGAAAGCATAGAGACATTCTTCTCCAAATTCAAGGCACTTGAAAGAATATTCGGACATCTTGGGGGGATTTCATCTACAATCCCAGACCCGTTGAAGCAATCAAGGCAACTTCTTGAGGGATTTCATCTCTTGAAGAATTAAAAAAAAGCTTCCAATTAGAATCAGATGGTGACAAGAAGAGTGTTCCAAACAAATTTCCATACTTTGACAATTTCTTGACACAAATTGGATAACTCAGAGAGGAAATCCAAAGGAATATCACCAATCCAATTCAAGCAAGAGGAATTTCAAAGCAATCAGGAAAGGCTTAATAACTTCAAGTCTAAACATGTGCTCCAAGGCGAGACTTCCAATACAGGTGAGAAGAAGAAATCAAAGTCTCAAATTGGAATCTGAGATCAAAGCTAGGAAGAAACAAGCCGGGACAAAGTCACCAGCAAAGAAAAATATTCTAAGGCAAGCACTTGGAAGAGAAACAAAGTGACCAAGGAGGACATCCAACCTGCTGAAGTGGCGCCTTGACCAATCAAATTGTTCCAAGTCAGCACGTCCAGATTCAATGAACCTGACACTCCACCATGCAACAAGTTTCTATTTTATTGTTGGTTTATATTTAGCAGAAGGACAAGTGTCCCCAAATGAAATTTTCTCATTGGTCGAGAGGTAGTTGGTTGTGACAAACCCTAATTAGGGTTTTATTTTGTAATCTCGGCTGTTGATCCTAAATCAATCTTGGCCATTGAATTGTAATTGGGGAGCCTATAAATTGAGCTCGCCCCTCATTTGTAAGGTGTGAAGAAAGTATATGAAATTGTTGCGTTTTGCTACTTTCGATAATAAAAGCTCTTATGCATGATTTGTTTTGAATCCCTTTTATTGTCAAGTGGTTTGCGAGGTTGCATAACTTCTTCAACAATAGATTAGAATTAGATAGAATTTGCTTTGAATGTTTGTTAAGTGAATGCAAGATTTGATAGTATAGGTTCATAGTGAAACATTGCTCATAGTTTCTTTGGATGGATGATTTTCATTCAATGCATAAAGTTAGCCTGAGCTCGTGATTGTGGATGCTTAACTTCAGTCTTATTCAAGGCATGAAAATTATAATCACACCCTTTGAAGATTGCACCCACTTTGTGTAGTTGTCCCAAGGAGGCGAAGCAAAGCGTGGTTACCAGTTTCACCCTATCTCTACCGTCTCTTGAATTCCTAGGGTTAGATTAGACCCTCTAAACCCCTATCCTTTTTGCACTTTTTTTTTGAGATCCCAAATTGAGAATCCCAACAGAAGAAGCACTTAATGATAAATCCGTCTAAGTCCCGAACTTGTGAGAAATTCCTTAACGTAAGTCCCTTTGTGTATTACCAGCATATCACAACGCCCATTGAGCTTATCCACATGTCATGACTTGACGAAAGAAACCTTGGAGTCGCCATATGATCTTCTCGCAATCTTAGCATACGCGGTGACTTTGTTCAAGAGAGGATAGAGTGTCTTTGGACATTTTATTTTGTGTGTTCGGCGGATGATAAAACGTACACCAACACAATGGAAGGAGGACATTTGGAGTTTTTTTCTTGACATCGTAGTTCTCCGAATGCATCGTGTTTCTTGAATCTCCCAAGCATCAACTACCAAGTGGGAATTATGGCTTTTTAAAACTTCAATTACCTTTTGTATTTGAGACTGGATAAGCTACAGTGCACTTCTCTTTATCATGTTGTTTATATTGATACTGTAGATTTTAAAGATCAGATTATATGCACAGAAAATTAACTTAAAATCAGACACAATAACACAGCAGATACCCTGGGAAAACCCTCCTGTTGAGGGAGAAAAAACCCAGCAACAAAGATTTCTCTTATATATAAAAACAGTGGCAACAAGTCTCTTTTACAATGAGGCCGAACTCAAGGCCAAAATTCTGTATCTACACCAGATACAAAAACAGATAATGATCTGTACTTCTTGACAGTATAAAACTGCCCTTGCAATTCTGCTCTTGAAGAAATTCGCACTTCAACTCTTGAAGAAATTCGCACTTCAGCTCTTGAACAAATTCGCACTTAGAAGAAATTCGCACTTCGAGATAATTCGCACTTAGAGATAATTCGCACTTAGAGATAATTCACACTTAGAGATAATTCGCACTTGCTTGATGATTGATGAATGGAAGAATGAACCTTGTATATATACAAATGAGAGAGGTTGCACCTCTTCATGTGCAAGGTCGGCCAAGATACAAGATAAAATAATAAATATAATTTACAATGAAAGTCGGCCCAAGGTAAGAATTATATTGTTGCCAAGAGATGCGCCCATACTTATTAATTGTCACATATAAATAAATAGCCAATAGGCTACATTTATTTATGTCTTCACTTGTGGCTGAAAGGACGAGCCTGAAGTTGCACTATCATTAACACTCCCTCTCAGCTAGGGAGAGAACTTCCAGCTGCTCAAGAGAAATCACCTCAACATGAAGCTCATCACATTGGCTACAACCAGATGTAAAAAAAGAATATCACCTCAACGTGATATCAGGTATCGCCTCAACACGATATCAACCATAATGGCTACAACCAACTATGGTGTGTACAAGTGTTCATCACTTGCGTGATGTTGTCACCTCAACGTGACATTCACAAGTACAAGATGTGTCATGGAGTCTCACACATGACATCCACCATGACTCAAGCTCAGAGGGTGGAAACAAGGGCTTACACCTCAAATTCTTCCGTCTCAGAAGAAAATGCATTAACAAAGGAAAATGCTTGCACCTCAAATTCTTCCGTCTCTAAGAAAATGCATTAACAAGGGCTTCATTGATAATCGAGACTTTAGTCACCAAGGTCGATTCTCCACCATACCAAGCTTATCTCTAAGTACTCAAACTTTATCCCGGCGAGAGGTGGTGAGAATATTCATTCAAGCTCATCGCCGATGTACCTTAACTGTAGCCTTCCTCGTACCATATCTCCTCGATATAGTGGTACTTGATCTCAACATGCTTGGTTCCGCATGAAACACGTGGATTGACGTAAAGCTTCACACAACTTTGATTATCACAATGAATGATAGTAGGCTCCATTGATTGTCCAAACAATCCTCAAGGGGCTTACGGCCAACCGCTTTCTGCTGCCACACAATGCAATGTAACTTTGTCGTACTCACGCTGATGACGCTTCCTATCGCACTGTGAAATCTAAGTAACCCAAAAAGCAACAACAAGAGGTGCTCTTCCGACGTGACACAACCTGCCAATCGAATCTGAAACCATGTAACTCCAAGTCGTGCATTGAAGTATACCTCAACCCATATCCAACTGTGCCACGCAAGTATCTCAGGATATGTTTAGCTGCAACAAGGTGTATCTGTCTTCGATCACACATAAACCGGCTAAGTACACTCACCGATAGCAAATATCAGTCTAGTGTTAACTAGATACATCAAGGATCCAATCAGTTGCTGTACAATGTGGGATCCACCAAATCTGAACTAGCTGCAGCCTCCTTCAATTTATGTAGGTTGGTCTCCATAGGTGTAGACATGGATTTGCAATCCATCATGCCAAATCTCTTAAGTATATCAATGGTGTACTTCCCTTGACTTAGAATCATTCCATCGGTTTCTGCCAGACTTCTAAGCCAAGGAAGTAATGCATGAGCCCAAGGTCCTTCATCTCAAATTTAGAAGTCAATTCCTTCTTACATTCAAGAATCGGTGATCTTCTCCAGTGATCTCGTCAACAATATATAAAACTAAAATTAATGCATCACCATTGATTACCTTGAAGTAGAGATTTGAATCAGCATCATTCTTCAAGAAGCCCAAACTTGATAGGTACTGGTCAATCCTTTCGTACCATGCACGAGGAGCCTGCTAAGACCATACAAGGCCTTCTTCAATTTGCAAACATGTGACTCCTTCCCATGAACCTCAAATCCATCAGGTTGCTCTATATAAACTTCTTCCTCAATCACTCCATTGAGAAAAACTGTCTTCACGTCCATTTGATGAATCTTCCATCCTCTAGATGCAGCAATGGCAATGATGGTTCTAACAGAAGTATAGCGAGCAACAAGAGCAAATGTTTCTTCATAATCAACTCCCTCTTTCTGTGAAAACCCACGAGCCACGAATCTTGCCTTGTACTTCTCAATGCTTCCATCTGCATCTTTAAGTACTTGCATCAATCTTCTGACCTCATCGTCTAAGATTGCCTGCAACGCTTTGCCTTAAAGAGAAATGGATTCCAGTATACACCTCTGTAGAGATACAGGGCTGTCCTCTTTGACCTCATCCCAGAACACTCTATTTTATTCTCAGCGAGTCATAGAACTCCCTCTGAAGGTTAATTCTTCCTTTTCGAAGAGATGTCTTCAATCATCCACTCGGTCCCATGGCTGCATGATGTGTCTCCATTCTTCAACCTACAGGATGCATCAAGCTCTTCTTGAAAGCAATCTCTTACGCTTCTTGGTCTGTCCTGAAAGCATTAAGAGGAGATTACTAATAGTTCATGGAACTCAACTATCTCGAAGAGAAGTACCATTGCTAGAAGCTTACATGATTGACTATCTCAAAGTTTATAGCATGAATTAATAACTTCATAACAAATTCATGAACATTATTTAACCATGCAATACTTATCTCATTGAAATCAAGATTTTGTATGCAGAAAATGAGGGATTGATATCAACGATCACAATATCTGCTCTCTCCGCCCTTTACAGTGGCGTCGATCGCTGCTGCTCTCAAAGCAAACTCTTGACTTCGATTGCAACTGATCACACAACATTTGAAATCTTCAAAGGATTGGAACATTATGTAGAATCATCATCTAATCTGCATAACTCGATGACCAGACAACACAAAACATGATTCAAGTAACCAAAGTCAGATTTGTACAATGAACACAAGAATACTTATCTCAATGGTTGCAGCCATCGAACTCAAACGTCATTCATTAGCAGCTTGATCTGTCAACAGGATGAGCTCTTGACTGCAAGGTCGTAAAGACCATTGATGCCCAACCAGATGAGTTACTCGACATCTACATGATTATGGTTGACAGAAGAAACCCGACTGGCAATGGTACTGCTCTTGCTGATTACATGAGTTCCATCTTTCTACTGTTGGAGTTTGGCGATAGTAAATCGCGATCTTTCCCATTGTGATCTCATGATTTCCATACATAAACCAGTATGAGATTTCCTTATAGTTGTCGCATTAAATAATGCTTCTCCAAATATTGCAGAATACTATAGAGAAATATGAGCGCCCAAAAATAAGGGAAGATACTTCCCAGATGCCCTAGTGTTGAAGACATAAACCCCACTAGGCGGGCAGATCTGGGAATTCTCGGATTTCATGAGTTTTCCAATAGAGGGAAATTCGAATTGCATACTCAGTAATCCCGAAGCAGAGCCAAAACCTATATGCAGACTTAATACTAACTGGTGTTCAATCGTTCCCAGCATGGCTTGGAAAGAATCGCTTACACCATCTCAAATATCACTTGCAAAGTCGGTAATTCACTAAAGCTTCGATTTCTTGAGGGAATAGCACGAAATCTTTGAGTCGACGGATATGACTTCTCCCTGATAACACTTCAATGATAAACGCATCACAATGGCACGATGAATTTGTGGATGAAGTCACCTCATGGCTTCAACCTTGACGGCAATGTAGCATGTAGAGACGTCTTATATTCAAGGTCCCAATGTCGTAATCTTCAAAGCAATGTCAGGATCTTTAAATTCCACGGGAACCCGACATTCAGATTATGGACGGCTCATTTCTTTTTGTTATGGCGTGAGAATTTCCTCAAATATTAGGGAGTGTGGACTCCTCAAACTTGAGTTACCTGAGCGAAGGACATTCATTATGATGACCTTTCGTGAATGCGATGACTGAAGCAATGACGGGTGTAGAATGATGCCCGATTCAAGGTGGAGCACTGATGATGTGCGGAAGAGAAACACTGAACAAGTCCGCTCACACTAGCCGACTCTGATGGAAACTTAGCAAAGAATGGGAACACTCCCTGAGAAAGACGCCTTCTTCAATGTCACCCAGATCTAGTGATGTGATGGAACTTCAGTTATCCGTGTTACTTACTTTCAATGAATATGTCCATCAGACCCATCTGGCGGCAATAAGGCTATAGAAGGTCTTCACTTGAGATAAAGAATAGCATAGACAATTTATAATATCACAGGATCCTGGCACCTCAACATGGATCAAACTCCCTCCTAGGAACATGTGTTTGAATAATTGATGCCACGCAGCCTCAACTCTCAATTTATCTTCACAGCTGCTTATACAAATCTGATCAAGATCTTCTTTAAAACCCGCTCTGATACCATGTAGATTTTAAAGATCAGATTATATGCACAGAAAATTAACTCAAAATCAGACACAATAACACAGCAGATACCCTGGGAAAACCCTCCTGTTGAGGGAGAAAAAACCCAGCAACAAAGATTTCTCTTATATATAAAAACAGTGGCAACAAGTCTCTTTTACAATGAGGCCGAACTCAAGGCCAAAATTCTGTATCTACACCAGATACAAAAACAGATAATGATCTGTACTTCTTGACAGTATAAAACTGCCCTTGCAATTCTGCTCTTGAAGAAATTCGCACTTCAACTCTTGAAGAAATTCGCACTTCAGCTCTTGAACAAATTCGCACTTAGAAGAAATTCGCACTTAGAGATAATTCGCACTTAGAGATAATTCACACTTAGAGATAATTCGCACTTGCTTGATGATTGATGAATGGAAGAATGAACCTTGTATATATACAAATGAGAGAGGTCGCACCTCTTCATGTGCAAGGTCGGCCAAGATACAAGATAAAATAATAAATATAATTTACAATGAAAGTCGGCCCAAGGTAAGAATTATATTGTTGCCAAGAGATGCGCCCATACTTATTAATTGTCACATATAAATAAATAGCCAATAGGCTACATTTATTTATGTCTTCACTTGTGGCTGGAAGGACGGGCCTGAAGCTGCACTATCATTAACAGATACATCCTAAATGCCGAATCTAGTGAACTTTACAACATTGTTTGCTTTTCAAGACTCATATTGGTGATCTATAATAGACCTTGTTATTTGTTGCTCTGAATCTCAAAATACCAAATCCTGAATGGTAGAATTAATAAAATTGTCCAATTGCTTTCAGATTGGATCCCATGCAAAATGCCATTACTTCCAATGATCACCTAGTGTAAAACACCAACAAAAAGAGCTGGACATTTCCTTTTCTTGATGGTTGTGGGATAAATATTTTACCCTTTATCTTCTGGTAGATTGGAATGCCTTTCTCTTTCATTTGACCTTTTATCATTTTCCAGCTGGTTGTACCTTGCCTTGTTAGCTGATTTATTTTCGGTCAGCAAACCTTTCTTTTGTTGAGTTTTGCTAAATTTTCAATGGCATTTATTTTTTTAAAATTTTATGCAACAAAATCTTTGTTGATCTGACAAAGGATCAATAGCATGCTTGAATTTCAAAATTTGGACATGGTCTTGAGGCTATAAGCATTGAGCCAGTATTTGATGTGCCTTTAGAATTTAATATTTTGAAAACTTGTTGCTTAATTAATATTGAATGTGTGAGATAACAATGGTGTAAAGATCCTAGCACAATCTGATATAAACTTTAACCAGGAACACTATTATATCGCAATCAACTATTCTAAGAGAGCACAATATCAGATCTCACTCGCACACAATTGCTCAGTTACAAAATAATTCTTTATTTCGAATGATCATCCACAATACATTCACATCAGAAGATAATGAAATCTGAGATAAACAAAATGGGCGTCACCCTTTCAGTGGTGCCGCTTCATGAAATTAACTCCTACTGAACCTCTGCAGATGTAGGACGAGGGTCTGGTGGTGTGTGTATAATGCTAGAGCTTTGACGACACTCCAGGCTCGTCTTTGCCAAGTCACGGCTCGATGATGTTATCGCTTCCCTTTGAGGTGTCGCATTTGCATTCAGGAAGACCCAGTGTGAGTGACGCTGGCCTGTTAGCTCGTTGTATAGACCCCCGCACTTGTGTTTCGCGGTAACGGTAGCTCCAAAATGGCGGATGATATTGAACGCGTATGAGGCCAGAGCCAGAAGGCTTGGCCGAATGATGCTGGTGATCGCGCCCTCAGTAATGCTCGCTTCCTATGGATCCAGTCGCTTGTTGTAGTTTGCTTCCAATGAATGTATACGACTAGGCTGCAATAGTCGACATGCACAATGAGTGAAGAGCAGGATGATAATGGCGGTTAGGGAATGAATCACAAATTTATTCAAGTGCAGCCACGCCCACTTGAATGATCCTTCCAGAGTGAACTACGTCCTCTCTGCAATGAAGGCTAGACTATGTCCAAACTCGTGATACTCCCTAGTGCAGTCATGAACTACTATAAATACTTATTCAAAAACCACCTCAATGAGGTCGGCCTCAACAAAACACAAGAAAAAGTAAATTAAAATACTTAATGGCGCCAACTTACAAAACAAGTCGGCCATATCTAAAATATTATTTATTTATTATTTAGTGTTCAGAAACACTAGTTTAGGAATCATGTCGGCCGGGCTTAAAAATGATCTGGGACATGACAAATGGACAGCCTATGCCCTTATCTTAACAAAAATGTTTTTTTTATGATGTTAATCTTTAATTTGTGCAACTAACCTAAGCATAGTGTCCTCAACTTTTACGGTGGTAAGTTTGATAACCATGCTATTGTTAATAAGTTGCCCATGTTGTTCATATGTCTGTAATAGATAAATCAATATGAAGCTGTTGAAAGTGATTTCCCTATACCACTTGCATGAACTTGGTAAAAGCAATTAGGCTGTCACATTAACTGACATTTGTGAGCTGTGTATATAAACAAGAGGGTATCTGGGATAATTATCGGTATGGCCATTTGGACCATGATGTCATTTTATAAAATCAGAAAAAACTATTTTTGTCCATTAAGCCTTATTGTGGTTGAACCTAATTTTTTTTTGTTTGGTTTCTGCATTGATTTTATATTGTCACTTGCTCATGGAGACATAAA
The DNA here is from genome assembly GCA_007258455.2 of Sequoia sempervirens. Lineage (NCBI taxonomy): Eukaryota > Viridiplantae > Streptophyta > Pinopsida > Cupressales > Cupressaceae > Sequoia > Sequoia sempervirens. The sequence continues at coordinate 8,964 of VDFB02377134.1, read as the reverse complement.
TTCGTATTTTTGTTTCAATTATGATTGCATTATGTAAAATATGTTTGGTAATGATTTCTAGGGAAGTTATTCTCTAAATGCTAGATTCTTTTTTTGAGTTGTGTATTTCAAATTATTTAAGCCTGTCAGTGTCCATTAAACCCCTTGACATTATTTACCTTTTTTGCAATCAATTATTTTCCTCCTCTCTTTCCCATTCATATGCTGTTCTACATTTAACAGCGACTTTGGTCAATACCTTTGTAAGCATTGATGTCTTATGTTTATGTTCTTCAATAACTTTATTCACCTCTGTTCTACATGGGACATTCTCATGTTGTGTCTCATAATTTGCAGCAAAGTCGGGTACCTTAGAGAAAGGCATTTTCATGCAACCTAAATCTGACGGCAATTTGTCATTGGAGGTATGGAACACTTTTGACAATGTCCGCCTTTTTGTCTCTCACTGCATTGTTCAAAGCATCCTTATTATCAATTGCTTATATTACATCAACATTTTTTTATTTGATGTTAACGAAATTTAGGCAGTACTTCATTCAGGAAGGATATAATTTAATTTGACCTCACAGATGTCTTGGTTTGATAAAGACATGGGGAAAAACACTATTGACATTATTAATGTTGAGTTTCTACACATAAACCTCAAATAGAAAGAAAGAAAGAAACTATGTTAATGTCTCCAAATTACCAAACAAAGTTCATGTGACTCAAAATTATTCATTCATTCACATTAGAGAAGGAGAGGTGTGGAAGTGGTATGGCAATATTAAAAAAATTACTCAAGGTGGAGCTGTAATAGAGTAATTATCAAGGATATTGATGATGGTTCATCCATGTAATTTGCCTCTCTCATCCTTAGTGCCTTGGTCTGAGGTCACATTTTTATGAAGAATATTCCTTTCAGATGGCTTGTATCTGATGGCCTTACTGTTTACCAGAATTAACCTAGACAACCACACTCTCATGGAATTAGGCATCCTCTTAGCAAAATGGGTGTGTTCTTATGCCAGATATGTATTTAGACTAACCATTATATCCCTTAAAATGACAGGATTTGCAAACTTGGTACTCTTCAATATATGGAGATCACATACTACTTTATTTCTGGATGTTTGGTCAATTATGGGATCTAGGCTTAACTTGCACTCTCTGTCCTACCAGTGGAAGCATTTGTTATAGAATGGTATCGTAATTATAAGGTTACATAAAGAGAAAGGTGTACAATCTATTCCTACTCAAACCTAGGGGTTGTCACCTATTAGTCAGAGTCCAGACATCTTTCCAAATCACAATAGTAGGGAAACAGTTATGACATATCAAACCTTTAAAAAACCCCATACAATTGTCATTCTATTTATGGTTGTTGCTGCCCCATGCCTAATAGCTTATTCTCCATTTGTTAACTCTATGGGCACATCGTAGTTCTAATTGCCTTTGAACCTCACTTTGCAAAAGTTAAAGAAAATGTCATGACAAATGAAGCACAAGCATTCTGAAAAAGGTATGGTAGGACTAGTTCCAAAAATAGAGTGGGCCGAGCCATGAATACGTGGAATCCGCTAAATAATATGAATCGGAGAGGAGGAGAAATAGTTCCCTGTCATCGAAAATTTAGAAGAGGTCAGTGGTGAAAACACTGATGATAGAGAGAAGTTTGATTCATTGTTTGTAGACTTGGGCTTGGAGTGTACTTGGCAAGCCAAAAATTTCTGACTCAGAGAGTACTTGGTAAACACTCAACAAATTAAACAAAACACTTAATTTTTTGAGAAAACATGTATATTTTTAAAAAATATAAATTCTATGCAAAATACAACTACAAAATGTACCAAATGAGTTTGGTGGGGATTTGGGGCAACACCTCCAGCGGGATCTAGGGGCAGCACCCCTTGTGGGGGTCTAGGGACAGTGCCCCCAGCAGGTTCAAAAGGCAGCACCCCCAGCATGTTCCCTATTGCAATTCAGGGTGGGGTTGAGGGGCAGAGCCCCTGCTGCCTAGCTCAAATGAAGACCTTCAAGACCACACAGACCTTCATGGTGCATACCGTTTTCATAATTTTTCAAAAGGCAGAAAACAATGCTTATAAAGCTAAAAAAACTGAGTTTTTGGAGTGTTTAACTCATGTTCTTTTCTGTGATTTAGATGTGTTGCATGCATGGCAAGCCGAGTGGAAACACTTAGGAAAAAGCTCAGTGAGTTAACCTTGTGAGTAGTTGTGGAGCAAAAAAAATTGCGAGTATTCACCGAGTTTTTGAACTATGGTTTGGTTTACACAAAGCTATTCTGAGAATTCATGTTGACAATTAATACAATGTTGAAAGTAAAAGATGCAATACTTGAAATGTTTGTAGCTTTGCTTTTACCGGAAGAATAAATTAGCATATATTATGATGAAAGTAAGGTGGAAGCATTCTCGTGTCAAGAGAGTGGAAGGGAGAAAAGGTAAAATGAAAGGTGAAAAGAAAGCAGGAAGGAATTATTATTGTGCTATGTCCAAGCAACTGAAAAGAGATTATAATAAACAAAAGTGAAATTTAGATCATCAAAGGCTGAAAGATTAGGCTGAAAGAATGTTGCAGTTTGATGTAGTAAGAGGTAGCTGTGTAGGGGCTGCATTTCAGACACGGGATTATTGGGAGCTTGGGATGTACAGCAAGCAATTTTTCTCCAGGATTTGGCTCAGAAAAAGATTCCTGGATACTGTGGACAGTAGGGTGATTGTTTATTTTCAGACCATGGTAAGCAGATACTACACTCAGAAAATTCAGTCCTAAAACTAGGTAGCTCAAAACACAAAAACTTCAATTAAAACAATAATCTCTAACTGTGCTAATTTACAAACTTATAGTACTGAAAATGTGAACAGTAAATACACGGTATTAAACTCTCAAATCTGTAGTAGAAATACACTGCACTGGAATGAAATTTTAGAAAATTGACTCTATATGCATCATAATTAAAATTAGAATATGCACCCTTCAAATAGACAAGTGCACTAAGAATCTAACTAAGAGAAACTAGAAGAGGTGTCAATTAAACTTCCAAGATAAGCTTATAAGTTATAACTTCTTGAAGTGACACACAAATTGACTTATCAATCAACTAGTCTGATTAATCTCAATCAACTTAGCATAACTATTAATAAAATCTAATAAAAATTAGTCAAGACTAAGTTACATCTACAAATCACTTAAATCTCAAATAGTTAACTGGTCTGCATAGCTGGACGTTATTGTCCAACATAACTACATGCTCTGCATGCTGATTTCTGTGCTGCACATAGTTTAAATCTGCCGCTGTCACTGTTGCGTCATCATTGTGAGAACACTGGTTGAGCAGCGCAAGGTAAAAACTCTTGCATTCCCATTTTGCAGGTAGAGTTTTCACCAATCCAAGTCTCTCTCACAACATCCCTAACTTCCAGTAACTGAAGCAAATTTTTTAATAAAATCAACCCCCTCTTTCGTAGGGAATCCTCTGGCAACTGGAGTAAGAGTCTCATCAAGGTCAACTCTCTCTTTCTAATAGAATCCTTCAGCAACAAATTTGCCCCGGTACTCTTCAATACTCTCGTCAGTTGAATGCATGCAATTAACCAATGATTCCATGGTACGTTTAGAAACTATCTCCATAATGCTAGAAGGGCAATCCTCCATCTTGGCATTTTGTCGTACCTGCTTGACTGGATCATCAATTAACTTTTAAAGGCCATCATCTTGAACTTCTTTAGCCAAAGAGACTCTATATGCATCATAACTAAACTAGAATATGTGCCATTTAAATAGACAAGTGAACAAAGAATTTAACTAAGAGGATCTAGAAGAGGTTTCAAGTAAAGATCCAAGTTAAGCTTACAACTTACTGAAGTGATACTAAGATCGAGAACAATCAACAAGTCTGACTAATCAATTAACCTAATCTAACAACTAATAACTCCAAATCAAAGTATTTGAGACTTAGTTACATTCAGAAATCACTGAAGTCTCGTTTTATTAATTGGGTGTTAATTTCAAAGAAGAATTTCTACATAACTAGGTCAAAGTATTTGAGACTTAGTTACATCCAGAAATCACTGAAGTCTCGTTTTATTAATTGGGCGTTAATTTCAAAGAAGAATTTCTCCATTCTGAGCTCTCTGTTACACACAGTTCTGAATCTGCTGCTGTGACTGTTGTGCCATCATTGTGAGAATAGTAGCAGAGCAACACAAGGTGAAAACTCGAACAGTGACATGGTTTCAAGGATGGCAAAAATATTTAGGTATTGGTGATGACAGGGGGACATAAATTACAATAATATATGAAAATTAATATTTGTATTTTTGACAATTCAGATAAAATAAAAAGACCTAAAAACAATTTAAACAAAATAAAAAAAGCGGAAAATTATAAAAAAGTCAGTACAATAACAAGCCATTGATTCTATAATCCATTTGACGATTGTATACTGATAATCAGACATAGTAATAAACATGATTTATATTGTTAGAGACTTAGATGCTAGAAAAATAATGCTGCATCATGCATAGTACCTAGGTACATTGAGCAATAAGCCTAGAAATTGGAGTCATCCAATACATATCTGAGAAACTGTTCCTCATCACTACAAGTACTGGACTCAGTTGCCTCCTACACTGGGACACCAACTTGCCAAACATCTTGCTCCTCATCAATCTATGATGATACTGCATCAATTTAGTTATGTGCTTACCAACTGTTTCAAGTAATTAGTTATGTATGTGCTTACCAACTGTTTCAGGTAATTAGTTATGTGCTTACCAACTGTTTCAAGTAATATAATGAGTAGATTCCCTTTTCTAATCTCGATTTAACTTCTGATGTAGATACATGGTTTTAATTTTTTGAAATATTATGCCCTAGTACTTCTTATATCACTAACTTGACTTAGTAAACAGTCACTGAAGTGTGAAAGTTCTTGTACTTCAGCAAAAGAAATCCTTTCTTCAGAGTTTTGACATTGTAATCTGTGATCCAAGTGGATACCTTAACCTTGCATTTCGGATAACCAAGAGTGGATTAGCTGAGGTAATTTACTGTTTTTTAGTTTTCTTTATTTGAAAGTTTGAAACTCTTTTGCTATCATTATGTTTTTATATTTCTCTTCACTATTGATTAAGATTTTGACTTGATGCATAAACTGACAATCTAATATTATTGTGTATTTTAGCTCAGAGATGAGGCATCACAGACATTAACATACATGAATACATGTAAGGACAGAGGGTTTGAAGAGGTGTTTATGATGAAAATAGACTTCGCTGCAAAGTTTGATTACTATGCCAGGTATTCAAACAGTGATGCAAAGTAGTGTTTTCTGCTGCATAGCCTTGCTGTAAGGCATATTGAAGAGTATGAAAATTCCATTATTAATTTCGCATCTTATGTTTCTATTTAATGCAGAAGCTAAATATGCATTGTTTGCTTATATAAGATGTGTTCCAAATCTGTCAATGTAGTCCCTGTAAACATAAAATTTCCACATATTTAGGACACTCAAACTGAGGCTTATCATCAGATGTAGCCACAAGGTGTCAGATCCGTGGTGAAACATATATTGGGTTGGTGCTATATGTTATCTAAACCTAGATGAAATATCATCCACTCATTTTTGGTCTTGTGAGGAGCTAATTTCCATTGCCATTGCTTTATATGTCCATAATTCCTTACAAAGAATTTTTTGCAAAAATCTTTAAACATTTCTTGTTCATATTTCTTTAGTTTAGAAAGGATTTGGCATTGTTTAATAGATGCAATCATAAATTTATTAAGAATGAATTGCTTTCTGTACTTGCACTAGCAGAACACCCGTAATCTCAGGACTGTCCTGTGGTTTTCTAATCCAAATTTGCTATGTTCAAAAATTAAAAAATATGCTTGATGATTGCACCGCCACTGTCAAATTCAAGTTTATAATTTTGCTTCATTGTTTGTTTAACAGATAGAAAGTTTTTCTTTAATTTCTTAATCTTTCCACTTCTTGTTTGTATTGTTAGCAAACATTGTCTTGTTTGCATGATTGGTTTCTTGAAGATCTTGAGCTTTAATTCTGAACACTTAAAGGAATCCTTCTTACAGGTCATGTGAATGCTACAATCACAATTGATATCAATCCATTCAATTTATTTACCTCTTCATGGCAGCATTCTTGAAGTGTCAATCTTTTTCATTGTGTTCATGCCTTTTGCTATAGAAGCATTGGATAAGATTTCTTTTGTCTCTACTGTTTACTGCTCTGTCTAATAAATTAAGTACATGAAGTAATAATAGAGATGAAAATGCATACTAGATACATGTGTAAAATATATATTTATTCGCACATGAAATTATTACAGAAAAAGACCAAAAATGGTCGCCAAGGATCAAAGTTGATTTGACTAAATCATACTACTCTCCTTGATGATACACAATGCATTTAAAGGACTTGACGGAACACAACCGTCAACCAATTGATGCTTATAACTACCCAAATCCGACAACCAATTAATACATAGTCGGTAACCAATATTACCGAAGCATAATAATAGACATTGTACACCAACTACATCATCCCCCCAAAAGAAAAAAGTCATCTTCCAGACAACAAGTAAACATCAAGTAACATTAGGGAAGACTTGCCAAATTGATGACGATATTGTGGACAAGGATGGGTAACTAAACTTGGAAGTGTACTTGGCAATTCAAATGAGTGGAACGGAAGTCTGGGGGCAATGGCCCCAACAGGGTTAAGGGGCAGTGCCCCCAACGGGGTTGAGAGGTAGCGCCCCTCGCGGGGTCCAGGGGCAACACCCCTAGCGCACTCCTTGTTGCGATATAGGGTGGGGTTGAGGGGTGGAGCCCCCGCCACCAAGCCCAATTTAAGATCTTCAAAACCAGGCAGAATTGCATGGCGTACATCATTTTCATGAATTTTCAAGAGGTTCCAAACAATGTTGACAAAGCCAAAAGATGGAGATTTTTACAGTACAATGTGGTGGTTAATGGCCGTACAATGTGGATGCTAATGTCAATTAGGGAAGGAAGTTGTATAATGTCAATTAGGGAAGGAAGTTGCCATATGGTGGTTAATGGCCATACAATGTGGATGCTAGGTTTGGCTTGTACAAAGCAGAAATGAATGCACAAATTTCTATGTGGAGTTCGTACTGTGCAAAATGAATCTATAGATTGACTGGAAAATGGTGGAACCTGTTTCATGCATTGTACTATAATCTGTCCAAGGCACTATATGTTGAGCGGCCCATTTTGTCGTACGTTTGACAAGATCCGCTCAGGTCGTACGACCAATGTAGTTGAAGGTCGTATGATGGAAACTTTTCTTTGTTTGATTTGTATGCTACAACCTCCATGCCGTACGCTGTAATTCTGTATGATGCAATAATTGCTTCTATTTTGACGTCGTACGACTCTACAATTCCCCTTTTGTATGTTGTAGTACAAACGTCATATGATGTATCCTCTATTTCTTTGTCGTCCTTGCCATAACCACTTATGTCGTATGATGTCAAGGTTTTTGGTTCGTTGATGTTGCCATACGGTAATTAACCCCTAGGTCATACATTACCTTCCAGTCTGTGCCATACGGTGATTACACACCCTTCTTGCTATCATGCGGTCAGTTGTCGTACAAGTTGTACATTGTAGACTATCTTACCTTTGCACGCCATATCTCGTCCAAGGTTGTACGATGTAAAACTTTCTTGCACAGTGATAATTCCTTTGCTGTCGTACAATGAGGGAGGCGGGCCGTACAACATGGTAAATTTCTTTATTATCGGTTCCTTTATAACTTTCATTTATAAAATTTTATTTTTCAATATTATATTCTTGCATTTCCAATTTGACTTGACCAATATTTGTATGCTCCACGTTAAATATTTTGCTTTTCGTACTTTGAGATGTATCGTCCATTATTTTGCATTCTTCTGCAAGGTCGAATACCTCTGTTGCAACTGTCGTCTTTTACCAACCATGGGCTGCATTCTACACAGATAAACTATCCAACTTTCCTAAATCATTTTTCATCGGTTGCTCTTCATTGAGAGTCGTAGCGTCAAGAAAATTACAAGTCGATGGAAATACCTCATAGTCCTCCATTTTTCAATCTGAACATGACTAGAACTCCAAAATACCTTCGTTGTTTGGTTCCATTGGACCTTGACTCTCCATAGATTCTTCTCTGGAGTCTAAATCTGACAAATCTGAGGCTGCTTCCTCACTGACTGTTTGGTTTTTCAAATCAATTATATATTTCCGACCCTTATTCTCAATAGAGATTGTATTCTTTTTCTAGTTGTGATCGACTTTAGCTGCCACCAACCAACCCCGACCTAACAATGCATCGTATGCTTTCTTCCTTAATGAACTAACCACAAAGTTCAACAAAAATGCTTGAGTTCCAATAATTACCTTTTGTCCCATTAAAACTCCAAGTACCTTAATACCTTGTTGATCTGCACCCACTGGTTGAAAAATTGGCAGCCAAATGATCCACTTGCCGAGACTTCTCCAAGTGTCTTTTGGAAGTACATTCACGCCCGACCCGCCATCAACAATTGTATTGGTGAGATTCCTTCCAAGGATCTCCATATTCACCACCGCTAGTTTCTTTGTCGTGTTAACTATAAGTAACATTGGATCAATCACTTCGTTGCTCGATAGCGGAGGTTTAGTTATTGGTTCTTCATTCTCACCAGATTCCAATTGAGGCATTGTATGCACTGTCTCATTCTCCCTCGATAAATAGCATTTCAAAGTTTAGGAATACTCTGTAATAAATCCACTACTTTAACTAGTACATTAGCTTGAAGTACTTGCCGTGCAATATTTTTCTCAAATTGTAATTGATTTGTTACGGTACTTGCATTTGCATTTGAGTGGTGTTGTTTGTTATTCATAGAATTCCCACTTCAGCCCTTGCTTCATGAAGCCTTTCTTTTTTTGTGT
>VDFB02377133.1:0-86298 GCA_007258455.2 Sequoia sempervirens | reverse complement strand
AATAGTTTCATTTTTCTAAAAATTTAAAGTTAACATGCTTTGGAAATCTAACATGTAGGTCTTAGCTTCAAATGATGATGACGTGTGATTCATTGTACTTGAAAAGGTGATACAGAAGAGGAATATGTTGCCAAGTTCATTACAAACCTATACAAAACTTTGGTTTAGTAGTGGGGTAACCTTATAAGAATGTACAAGTATTATAAGTACATTATCAAGTATTATCTATATTCGACATGTCAGAGAGTCGCTATAGTAGCAACTTATTTTCCTCTTCAAAATTCAATTGATCAATTTTGGTGATTGTTTCTTTTAAGCATCTTTGATCACCAGTTTCATAAGCTACATATGAAAGGGTGAAGAGATGATCTTTGAAGAAAGCTTGTTTAATTAGAGCTGCAACACTCACTTCTACTTCAAGGTTGAACTGCAACATATACAAATCCTTTACAGAGATACCAAGAAGGCTAGTGGCTAAATCTTCAAAAGTAACAACCCACAATGTTCCAGTATGGTCTGCTAGCTTTATCTGAACTACATACCTATAATTACAATCTGCAACTGTAAATTTACAATTTTAGCAATACCATGACTCATCTTAACCTTGCACAACTCTTTTTTTACATGTTTTTCCTTCCAACACAAGGGGACAAGATGGATAGAAAAATGAATTGTAGTTGATGAATTGTATAGTTGCTTTCAAAATGCATTATGCAGATTGGTTCATGTGGAAAAAATGTTCTTCAATAGCAGCAATTGTCTTTCTGCTTATTATGAGGGGCAAATGTACAACTTTTGTAGACAATGACAAAAGAGCAGTTCCATTCTTTGAGAACCAAGATTCTAGCTATTTTGTTTCATCTATGATTGGGTCAATAAACAGTTGTGTGCTTATCAAACTACTTACCACCTTTCCATTATATTATATGATGTGCCCATTTTTTATTGTAAGAACAACAAAATTATGTGAGTGGTACATCTCTTGGAGTTGTGCACCTTGTTTCTAAGCAGTTGGACCCCATAGAGTCACACTAGTAGTAGAGAATTCATATCCATTAGCTTAATGTCCCTTCTAAGAAATTTTGAACCATCTCTTCTTCTTATTGTAGAGCTCGGTTCAACACAAACAAAAATTGCAATAACATCAACTAGCGAATTGTTGGTGATATGGAGAATTTCAGTGAAGGTTGTGAAAGAAAATGGATGCTTTGTAATTGCAAGATCATTTTTAGGGAGTGAAACCTTGGAGTCATCCTGTAAACAAATCTCAAGTTGGCTATTGAGTTTGTTGTATAATCTATTAGTTGATTTAATAGTCCCCCCAAATATTGTATAGATAGCCCCAACTTCAACATTCTTTTAATGAAGATCTGCCACATCGTTGAAGGAAGTGACATGTATCTTAGTACCATTACAGTCAATAATGTCAAAGGGGAATACATGTCCTTTCCCCTTTTGAGTGTTGAATTCATGCACTTCTTTTTTCATTGTGACACAACCCATCATAAGTCATCTTGTTTGAAATGGGTTCAAATTTTTGATGGGAGTACTGATAGGCACACTCTCTTTTGTCTAGTGGAATGAGCTTATTCCAAAGAGGGTTCTTCATGGATTTTTCTTTAGTACAGTGTCATTATTAGGCATATTTTTGGATGATGTAGGTGAATGTGTGGCATGTAGATGTTGGTTTGGTTCATCAAACAAATAGATTAGCTTACCAATGATATGATGGTGCAAACATTTGATTTCTAAGTTTGAGACGATAATCCACCTATATAGTTAAAAGGATTAAGTAGGATGAATAGTATATTACAAGTCAATAAGAAATCAACTAATCATAATCTCTCACCTTGAAATGGAAATAAGAGGGCAACTGTATGCTACAAGTAGAACTATAGATCCCTTTTGGATTTGTTCTAAATCAATGGAGGTATTGTATTTCTTTAGAAGAGTAGCCTTTTGCTTATGAACTCCATCAGATAGATCTATTTTGTACTAGGTTGTTGATGCAATTCCATGGGAAAAAATAGCTATATCTATTCCTTGGAGGTGTGGTTGTAATTTACAATTACCAACATTGATCATTGTGATTGCATTGGTAATGAGTTCAAACTTTTACATTTCCCTTTGAAAAAATTAAATTGGAAATTTTGTACATGTGGGGTTTTTCGTTTGGAAAGAAAAATATTAGGTGATCTCATCTATTTGAATTTTGCAATAGCAAGAACAAAAAATATCAGTATTTGCATTAACATATGACACCTACATTTCATAGGAGTGGAATTTATTTCAAAAATATCATATTCACATTAAATAACAAAAAATATCATATTTACATTAACATATGACACCTACATTTCATACAGTAATTATTTGTTACAAGATTTGTATCTATAGCTATGTGGTATGCATTAAAGACAATGGTAGTAGTTTCAAACTACATATCATCTAGGAACATTCAGAATGCATGTTCAGAAAGGCATTCCCCTACCCATAGTAATTCCTATCATAGCTTAGCTCTCGTAGGAGAGTATAGAAATAATCTAATTTGTTGCATGTTTTGTGGAATTCATTAACTATTTTCTACATAGCCTGAATTTCAAAATCTTGTACAAAGAATGCATCCAAACTTGTTTCTCTTGCTTGCTGAATCACCTCTTGGCAGCTTGCTAACACATTGGTAGAAAAAATTTCAATTCTGGTTTCATGAGCCCCATCCCAACTAATAGATCTAGTTGATTTAGTTAGTAGTGAGGATACATGTGTTGACTGTCCCATCCCAACTAACAGATGCAATTGATTAAGAATCAATGCTCAATATATTAATAATTTGTTCAAGTGGTGGAACATTGGCCATAACCTAAAAAAAGATATAAGTGAAAACTCCAAAAAAAATTGATAAATAACTAACCAATTAGGAATTAATTTTGATTTAAGTTCCTCTGACATCATATTTCTTGAAGGATTTAAAGGAAATCCATTTGGGAAAGAACATGGTAGAAGGAGGTAGCTAATACAACAACTCAATCAACTCATTCATATTTTTGGGTAAAGGAAACTATTTAGAGAAGATATAGATGATTTACAAGACTTGCTCATAAAAATTAATAAGACATAGAAACAATGAGTAAGGCATAAGTTAAAAAAATTTAAATCAATGAACTCTTTCATATTTTGGGGTAAAGGAAACTATTTAGAGAAGAGTTAGATGATTTACAAGACTTGCTCATAAAAATTAATAAGATATTGTAGTACACATGGAAAAGTTCAAACTATTTCAGTATTGTAGTACACATGGCAATAACTCAAATGGAGCTTCAGGAGGTATTGCTACTTTCTAGAATAGTCACATAATCAAAGGGGGTCTGATCTTGGAAGGTATGAACCATATTGCTACTAGATTCACCCATATTAGGGATAATGTTAGTTGGATTCAATCAAATATCTATGCTCTGAATGGAAAAGGTTTCAAAAAATCTTTCTGGTTGGAGTTGACTACCTTCTGGAGGATTTTTACTAGTGAGTCTTGGGTAGTCATGGGAGACTTTAATACTCCCTTACTGAATGAAGAAAAATTTGGAGGATCCCAAATCAATGTTGAAAGTAAGGAGGATCTTCATAACTTTATTAACAATTAGGCATTGATTGATCTGGACTTGCAGGGAGCCTCTTACACCTGGTCGAATCGTAGAAAGGGTATGGATCTAATCCAGGTTAGATTAGATAGATATTTAATCTCTAATCAATGGTTCTTAAACTATTATTGTTCTCTTAAAGCCCTTTCTAGAGTTGGTTTTGACCATTTTTCCATAAGGTTTGTTGCAGATCCTTTAAAGATTAAGAAAAATATCCCCTTTAGAGTTGAAAAAATGTGGCTTTCCCATCCTCTTTTTAAAGAGGAAATTAGGAAATGGTGGAATATTAATATCTCTAGTACAACTATGTTTAGAGTGGCTAAAAAATTAAGGGAAGTTAAATTCAATTTTGAAAAATGGAAAAAAGAGTCCCTTGGGAACATCTTTAGGATCGAATCTAATCTTTAGATGGAGTTGGGGGAGATCCAATATAAAATCTAGAAGAAAGGATATTTGAATGACATTAAGGAAAAAGAGAATGAGCTCCTTATTAAGATCCATGACATCATTGCAAAATAATAGGAGTTCTGGAGACAAAGATCTAGAGCTTTATGTTTATCTGCTGGTGATAAAAACACTAGGTACTTTCATTTATCATCCTCAAAACATAGGGCGGTCAACAAAATCTCTCATATTGAAGTTGATGGTAATAGGTATGAGGAGGAGGAGGATATATAAAGGCATGCTGTCATCTTTTTCAAAAATCTTCTTTCTTAGAATGAGGAAAATAACCAAAATGATCAGCATCATTTGATAGAAGCTATACCTAATGTGATCAATTAGGAAGATAACTCTATGTTGACTGCTATTCCTTCTAGTGAGGAAATTAGGAAAGGTTTTTTTTCTTTTGAAGGGAGCAAAGCCCCGGGTCTTGATGGGTTCCCTATGTTCTTTTTTCAAAGGTTTTGGGAGATTGTTGGAGAGGATGTGGTGAATGTTGTAAAAGATTTTTTTGGTTCCAGAAGTCTCCTAAAAGAGTTGAATGCTACTTTCTTGGTTCTTATCCCTAAGAAGCCTAGAGTGGTGAATTTTGATCCTTTTAGACCTATCAACCTCTGTAACTCGATCTATAAAATCATCTCAAAGGTTTTGACTTCCAGACTTTTAATTCTTTTGCCTACTCTGATCTCACCTCAATAGAATGGATTTTTCCTTGGTAGACAGATCCTTGATTCTATATTCACTATGCATGAGAATATCTATTCCCTGGTTGAATCGAAGACTGAAGGCTTCCTTTTAAAGCTTGATATCTCAAAAGCCTATGATAGAGTTGAATGGAAATTCTTGTTTAAAATTTTAAAGGCGTTTGGGTTCTGCAACAGGGTTCTTCAATTGGTGGAACAACTTGTGTCTACTACTTCTATCTCTATTTTGGTTAATGGATCTCCCTCGATTTTTTCCAAAGCTCCAGAGGTCTAAGACAAGGAGATCCTATAGCTCCTATTTTATTCACTATCATGGCTAAAAGTCTTGGAAGAAATTTGAAAACGTTGATAGATCAAAGATCCCTTGTTGGTCTTAAACCGTCCTCTAACAACTTGATCTGTTCTCATCAACAGTTTGTTGATGACACCATGCTCTTAGGAAAATCTACTGTTACGGAGGGAAAGAATTTGAAATCTTTGTTGGATGCTTATGGGAGGGCATCTAGCCAGTTGATTAATAAACATAAAATATCTCTCTTCTTCTTTAATACTCCTGAACACAGACATAATAAAATTACCAGAATCCATGGTTGTAGGGTGGAGTCTTTACCTACCACCTATCTTGGTTTATCTCTAAGCTTTAAACCCCAAAGTTCTTTTGGATTTCGTTGGTTGATAGGTTCAGTAAGAAGCTTGCTAGATGGAAAGGAGCTTTGCTAAGTCGAGCGGGTAAATTACAACTCCTCAAAGCTACTCTTCAGAATCTGCCGATTTATGCTTTAAGCCTCTTTAAAATCCCTGCCAAGTATGCAAACGCCATTGAAAAGATTCAAAAAATATTTCTTTGGTCGGGTGTTGAAGAAAAAAAAAGGTTGTATTTAATAGGATGGGATCTACTATGCAGACCTACAAATGCGGGTGGTTTAGGCCTCAAAAAAATCAGAATGGTTAACAAGATACTTCTAGCTAAACAAATTTGGAGGATATTTTCATCCTCAGGGGAATGGATAGATATCCTGACTAGTAAATATTTGGAGAATAATAGATCTCTTATAATTAAGATGGACTCCCACCTTCTACCCAAAGGCTCAACATGCTGGAATAATTTGATTACTGGAAGAGAAATTGTTGAATCTGGTGTGGGTTGGCAAGTCAGGAGTGGAAACCAAACTAGATTTTGGGAGGATAGATGGCTGTTTAATGAGCCCCTTATCAAAATTGAACCTTTTTGTGGGTGGGCTGAGATTTGAAAAGCTCTATTTGGTTTGTATGTTAAAGATTATTGGGTATGTACAGGATCATCATGGAAAAAACAAGCCCTTAAGTGGCAAAAAAATAAAAAAAATTAGAGTTAGACAACTTGATGTAAAAATTTGAATAAGTTATCTATATTATTTCAAAAATATGTAAAAATAGAATTTGTAGAAAATTGAATGTAGTTTATAAACTACTAGGTTTGTTTAAAAAAAAAAGAAATCTATTTGGTGAAAAATTTGAAGTTCTGTACTGTAGTGGTACTTAAATCTTAGGGAAAAAATAAGTAGGTGTCCTGTCTCCACTCACCCTAACCACAAATAAAATGATAATATTTTTTTTATAAGATTTTAGGATATAAGTAGAGAACCCATATCCCAATGTGATGCATATTTTTGTAATTTTTTCCTAGTAAATAATTAATTGTGAATTTTTTATTACAACTTTTAAAAATATAAAACCTGTGATGTCTAACCACCTTTAATCCTGGTCAAAAACTTCATGAAATCTAATTTTTTCTTTTTAATCCTATAGTATATGAAGCATAGAATGTGACACATATTTTTATTCAAAAATGTGATAATCGCTTTGAAAGCTATAGATGTTTTTCAATCACTTCATCAATTAGGACTTTATTCATAATTTGAATAGAAAATGAATACAATTACTTATTAAATTCAAAGTTAAATCATAATTTATATTGGTGAAAACTCGAGAATCTCCTTGAAAAACCCTTTTCTGCTTCTTAATTTCAATTTTGAGTAAAAGTCATCACCACATACCTGGATCATATTGCTACCTTTGGCCCATCATGATCCCTTTCGCATTACACCCCATTGGCTGAATGGAAAGTCATGGAACTTGTCTTGCTAGTCGATCTTGCTCCTATTTATTCATATCATCCTACTAGCCGACTTTTCTAGGATCAGTTGGAGGATCATCTTGTTTGGATTGATGAACCCTCGGGCAATTATTCTATTTCGTTGGCTTTTTTTAGGTTGTCTTTTGTCTAGGTTCCTCCTCCCTTCTGGTCGAAGGCTTGGTTCAAACACCTGATTCCTAAAGTCAACATCTTCTTCTGGATCCTTCTTCAAAATAAAGTGCTCATGGTTGATAATCTTTGCAAGTGTGGCTTTCAAATACCTAACAGATGTTATCTTTGCAAGATGGAAGCTGAGTCAGTTAGTCATTTGTTTCTTCATTGTCCTTTTGTTGTCTCAATTTTGGAAAAATTCCTATTATTGGCAATTATCTTGAGTTTTCCCCTTGTCAATTGAAGACTTCTTTATACAATGGAAAACCTAGACACACAATCCTGCTCTTGTGAAATTGTGGAATTTTTCTTTCCCTCATGTTGCTTGGAGTCTATGGAAGGAACAAAATAATAGAATTTACAGAGATAAAGAATCTTTGGTGGCCATTGTGTTTGATAAAATAATCAGATTATTGAAAGAAAATTTCAATACAATCCCCCAAATGATTGGTAATATCGAGAAAGTGGCTTGTTCGTCCTATGATCTAATGGTAGCCAAGGAATGGAACATTAACCTTGATATTTCCTGTGTCCCTAAACATGCTAAGAAGGATAGGGAGGGTGTCTGCTAGACTTTTCTGCCTAATGGTTCGATCAAAGCCAACTTTGATGGGGCGACTAAAGGTAATCTTGGGGCGGTAGGCTATGATAGAGTCATAAGGGACTCTTTTGGAAATTTCCTCAGTGCGATTGCCACTCCCCTTGGTTCTCAAACCAATCACCTTATTGAGGCTGTTGGAGCTTTTCATGTTATAAATTTGGCTCATAGTCTGAATTTTAAAAATCTCTGGCTGGAAGGGGACTCTAAAAACATTATTGAATGCCTTTTAGGTAGGTCCCCCCGTTGTGGACTATAAAGTCTTGGATTGATGATACAATTCAGAATTTAGCTAAGTTTGATAATAGAAAGATTTCACATGCTTATAGAGAAGCCAATGCTATGGCAGACTTTTTTGCGAATGAAGGGGTTAAAATTAAAGGACAGTGCACTTGGTTGAATATTAGTGATTTAGGTGCTAATGTTTGTGCCTTATTGAACTATGATGTCTCACATGGGCAAGATGTGTGTCATTTCATTAATAATGATAGAATGGGGAAAATACATCACAATCATTAGACTGCATGGGGTCGAGCCAAATTACTTATCCAGTAAGTTTTCTTGGCATGCTTTGTGGGCTCACTAGTTTGGCGGGACCATTTCTAGTCAATATTTCGCCTCTGTCTGCTTCACTATGCTTGCCAATATGGGGGGAGATAGAAAAAGAGTCAATCTAGACAACTTCAAGATGCATACTAGAAACACTAAAGTGTGGAGTAAATTCAAAAGCGGGGGTTTAATTCCTTTTCTGGAAAAACTTCATGGGTCTAATCAGGAAGCTATAGAGCATTTTGAGAGGAATTGGGAAAATAGGGAATTAACCCTTTTTGGTAGGAAAGTTCAGCTCAATGAAAATATTATAGATGAAGTGACTGGCATGTCCACTAAAGGACACAATTTTTTTCGGGATAGGGTTTTCTCTGATGAAGCTATGATCAGATTTTCAAAGAAAGATAAGGAAAGATTGAAACTGGTGAAAATTTTTAACAGTTTCTTTGAGGTCAACACCATTAAAGCTCTCTGGAGAAAATTTCTTCACATCATCATGGAGTATATAACTTTGGATGGTTGTTTCACTAGGGCTTATGGCTATCACTTTGCTTTGCTAAACCATATCCGCTATAAGGTCATGGTTACTCGTCCCCACTATCTTCTCTGTTCTTTAAGAAAAATTCTGGATGACCATAAGAAAAACCCAAGAAGATATTTTATTTTGCATACTGGTTTGATTAGGTTAATTGTTGAATATTTTCACAATATGTCGGCCCCTGCTAAGGTGGTTTTTTCCCTGGAGTCTAAGGAGGATGATACTGAACCTAGTGGTTCGGGGAATTTTCCCAATTTGAGCTCGGTGAGGATGGTCCTAAGTTCGCCCCCTATTTAGACTGGCAAGAAAACTCAAACCCTTAATCCCCAGTCTACTAAAGCCTACCTTGCTTCTAAGCCTGGAAGCTCTACTGTCAAAAACCTTGTCTCTTATTTTGAAGACTCTCCTGATTCTAAGGATTCTGGCGCTAACAAGAATTTGTCCTCTATTGTCCCGTCGTCAGATAGAGATGTTAGAATTGAATCCCCTGAAGCCTTCGACCCTACAAAAAATTGCTTCAATCCTGCTAGGGAACCCTCTGCTGACTTCTTGGGCATAGCTAGGAATAATGTGATAGACCATTTCAAAATGTAGAAATGGGTCTTCCATGAAATCAATGATTTGAAAATAAAAAATTGGGCTCTCTAGAGTAAATTGGAGGAAATGAGAGATAAGGTTTTGGTGTTAAGCAAGAGGGATGAAGAGTGAAAATATCACAGTGCCAATAAAGAGATCCAGGACAATATGGGAAAGGATAGAAGGATTGAAATAGATTTGGAAAAAATGAAAAACACCGTGAAGATAATTGTTGAACAAAACAATAGGATGGCAAGACATAATGCCATTATTATCAATTCTATGACTGAAAATTTGGACAAAGCTCAATAGGGGTCCTTGGTGGTTGACTTGGAAGAGGTGAAAGACAAAAATTTGGAAGAGGACATTGGGATATCAAAGAGAACCAGGGAAAATTTGAAAAGGAAGGAACCTCCAACACCGCAGATGATTCAAACATTCAAGAAGGGTGTTCAGGACATGCAGGACTTGGAGACTAAGATTGAGTCTATTCTGAAGACTCTAGGTTAGGTGCTATTGGTTTTTTGGCTTGCGTTCCGACTGGTTTTTTTATTGACCTTCCTAGTCTTTTGTGGTTGACAACTGCTTTATCTGGTTTTGTCCTTTTTTGCAGCCTATTTTTTCTACTAGACTTTATTGTCCTCTTTCTTTTGTTGTAAACTTGGTGGTTTCGAGTCCCTGTAAAACCCATTTTTTCCTTTATCAAAAACAAGAGGAAAAAATAAAACAAAAGCAAAAGCTATTATATTAGCAAAAGATATAAACAAGTGGGAAAAACTATTAATTTCTGAAATATTTTCAACACCCAGTTGTGACAATGAAATTTTTCTAGTGAAGATTCTATCTATTGACATAGTCCTAAGCAACTTAATATGTCCTTTCAAATTCAATTAAAAAGTGCCAAACCAAGTGGAATGACAATTTATCTAAATTACAGGCTTTAAGTGAAAACTGGGTCTTCTAGACATGCTTGCACTTTAGTACCTATGTGATGATAATATGAATTTAATGATGGGTTTGCAAGAGCATATGATTTGTGATGATTTTTTGCAAACTTTGTCTGAGTCTATGGGAGGAAGTTGAATTTGATGGTTTTATCACCCCATCTAAGCTTCAAGAAGTCTTGCTAAGTCTGAGACTAAGAGAAGGGAAAGACTTGGAGAATTTTGAAACAATGATTGCAAGATTTGACAACAAATCTAATGGTATAATTCATTTTATAGAATTTAATCACATCATGAAACTGATAAGCAGATCTAAGTAGATTTTTTAAAATTGGGATCTAAACTTCAAATACTTTGTTCAAAGTTTTTGAACTGTATATCAAGGAAATTAATTATATTCTAATCATTTTGAAAATCATAGATATATAATTTCCATATTCTTTATATAATGACTTCTAACTATTGCCTGTCTCTTATGATCCCATTTTTTTACTGTTTATGTATATTATTGTATATGCATAATCTGTGAGTAGTTAAGTGTTATATCTGTTGGCATAGAAATCATGAATACACTAGGGCAAGACTTTGAGAATTGTGAAACAATGATTACGTGATTTGACAAAAAAATATAATGGTATAATTCATTTTATAGAATTTAAGCACATCATGAAACTAATAAAAAAATCTAATTAGATTTTTTAAAATTGGTATCTAAACTTCAAATACTCTATTCAAAGCTTTTGAACTGTGTATCAAGGAAATTGAATATATTCTATTCATTTTGAAAAGCATAGATATATAATTTCCATATTGTTTATATAATGGCTTTTGACTATTGCCTCTCTCTTATGATCCCATTTTTTTATGGTTTATGTATATTATTGTATATGCACATTTTGTGAGAAGTTAAGTGTTATATCTATTGGCATAGAAATCATGAATACACCAATAATATTAATAAATTTATGAGTGATGTAGAGAATATAAAGCTTTCTTAAAGTTTAATAGGGTGTCTCACCACATAATATGGTCATTAATTATTGTGCAAAATGAATAAAATTTTAGCAACATGGAATCTTTACCCCAGGATAGCCATAGTGTCCTAGGGGAATCCCAGTTTGGATTCTCAATATACCAAATAATAAACAACACATAGAAACAAACAAACAAGAGTGATAATTTATCTAGATTATAGGTTAAAGCTTAACACATATCCTTTTCACAACAGAGCAAGAAATGACCATGAGTGAACATGTTACATGGAAAAATGAGGCAGTTAATAGTATTATAGGCTAAAGTACATTGTGAGATTAAAGATCAGATAAAAAATGTTGTCCATAATTTTTAAAACTGCGGCCAATATTAAACACCCTATTGCAAATGAATAGCAACAAAATGTAAACCAAATAATAAACAATGAATAGAAACAAACTCACAAAAACTATCTCCACACCAAAAAATGCATACCTTGTTTAGAGAATTAGGTGAACATAAAGAGTCATAGGGTATCCTAATAAAATTATATAATACATAATTAGTTCAAAATTAATACATAGAAATATCACCACTCACTATAGATATTTTAGAGAGAACCCATATCTACTACCTTGATTTAAATCTAGGCATTCACTATTAGACACAAAATACTGAACCTTTAAATCTCTATTCAACAACTAATACAAATGCAATCTAAAAGGAAGCTAGCTTCCAAAGAAAAATTCAAAAAAACCATTCAATACCCAGTTCACAAGCGGACCACCATGCTCCTTTGGTCATTCTTAATGGTAGAGTCATAGGGTATCTTGACAAAACTATATAACATAGAATCTGAAGTAGAAATTATAACTCTACAACAACTATTACAAAACCCTAACAATGGTGAATTTTTTTTCAAGCAGATGAACATAAAATCATAGTAAATAAATAGTAGGTCTAAAGTAGATTTATAACAAATCTTGGTTGTGACTACTCTGTAGTAGGAATAGGGAGCATGAGGTGGGTATAAGGCACCAACAGCTATAAAAACTCGTGTTACAAAACCTTTTTTTTTACCCATTGGCAGTCACAAAGCCCAACAAACTTTTTTGACGATAGAAAATTCAGCCAACCAAACTTTTCCAGCAACACAAAATTTGGCATGAGACAACTTCCCAACTGGAAGCTGATGTTTAATATAGCCTATCGGCTAAAATTACAAAATATTTTTCAATTACAACAAGACACTTTTTAATAGTATTAGAGATACATAAAATATATATAGTATTATAAAGGAATTGCATCTTATTCCTAATAATTTTATCATCATGAATGGATGGACCAATTTTACATATTGACTACTCATTAATGTTGTTGCCACATATCAAGAGGACCCATTTTTTAGAGCTATTATTTTTTTGAGAAAGAGCAATGATGTATTTAAGTTAGATGGATTGATGGTGGAGATTTCTTACAAGAACTTTTTGTAGACCTCATGTTGTATTCATGCATTGAACAACACATTGAAAGAGATTGAGAAGATAAATTGGCTAGATCCAATGATAGCAAAACCTAGAAACATATAAATATTTCTTTGTAAAAATTACATCTCATTTGATTTGTTTAGGACCTTCTCAAATAAGAATTCCTCAAACATATGATTACTATATATGCCAACTACTTAATTTTTTTAGAGAAAATGCTTAAGTTGTAGAATCCTTTATAGTTAATGATGGTGAACTTAGAATGGAGTTCTAAAAGAATAAAATATGAACTAAAAATCATTGACAATGATTATGGTCCAAAATGAGATAAGAGAAATTATAGGATTTTTAATTAATTACTAGTTTTATTATTATTATTATTATTATTATTATTATTTATCAGTCAAGTATTCGTCCCCCTATAAACTATAGTGCACCTGGTAATCTTTTTTCACGTGACCGGTGGCATTAGCACGACATGCCCTCCAGTACCATGGGTTTGGCGGAGACTAGACCTTGTGACCTCCTGCTTGCAATAAGATTCTTTAGCCAATCGAGCTAGGCTGGGGCACAATTTTATTATCAATTTTTTATTTTATTGTTAATTTTTCAATTTTATTGTTTTGAAGTTTTGAGCTTATAAATTATTTTCATTCTTTTTAGATATGTTTGTTCCTTTATCTCAATTGTTGTACAAGCCATAAGATATATTTATATAGACTGTCCTCCTCTTGAAGAGACTTAGGACATAATTGAAAACATACCTAAATAGATCAAACAAGTCATTCATAGTAAGGTCCTTGATTTGGGATTTAATGAGGAGCATATTAAGCATATAATGAATATTTTCCTTCACATATAAAGAAGACCTCAAAGTGCCTCTAGTTGGTGATGAAGAGGTCAAAGAAGGGCGTATTTATCTCTTTCAGAAAAATGCATAGTAATGATAGTGTGCCTTAATTAGAAAGTAATGTCTAGCCTTTGTCAATCTCCATGATACATAATTTAGCAAACCAATGAAAAAGATAGATAGAGCTACAATATGCCAAATTGACCCTACAAGATGTTGGACACAGCAAGGCAAAGATGCCTTAGTGTTGAGAATACTTACCACTCATCTATTTTCATAAGTTTTCTACATGTAATTTCATCTAGTCAATCAATAAGAATAGCCTTACATCTCGATGATTAAAGAAACTAGTGATTGTGCATACTCATTTTGTCATTTTGTAGTTGTAACTTATAGACTTTAGACATCTTGTTGTAAATTTTATATAATATATTTACATATTAACAATGAAAATAATTTAATTTTATTAATCTATTTATTGATTCTGATATAAAACCTCAATTAAACTCTAATATTATATAATCAATTTTATTTCGTATATAATTAATGCCTTATCAATATTATCATATGAATATTGATTTTTTTTTCTATTTTTAAAGCTATCCTTTGTAATTCCCCGAAAATAAATACCTAAGAACTCATTGTGGAAACACATTTACCAATCCTTGATCATTCCCATCTTGGAAACTTGATAGAATATAACATATTTTGACGTCTACTTTAAGAGTTCAGAATTGTTAAATATGAAACGAGTTAGCTCGGTTGTCAACACACTGCAAATTAAGACAAAAAGAATCACCTGAATGGAGTAGTTGGACATGATATGCTTGATACAGTGAACATTTTCATCCTACCGAGTACTCTTAAGGGTATATCCCACAGTTAACATAACAAGAAACCACTATAATAAATTCCAATAGAAGTAATTACAGACGAATGCACAGTTCATATCCATCAGTTGAACTTTCAAATAAGTCGCAACAGTAGGCTTGCTAAAATTAATACTGTAATTTATCAGCGACCAACATACATGATATATTAAGATTAGAATAAGACCGACAGTTCTAGTTTAAAAAATACAATCAAAACACACCCGACAATACAGCATCAACATTTACATTAGCCCTCGGAATACCGCTGTTAAAGACAAAATGAAATAGAGAGAAAATGAGCCACTTGGACAGTTCAAATCCATATTTCCAAATCTCTTGACTAACTTTGTATTGAATACTTACTGTAGTGAATAGCATACAGCTTGTAGTGGGCTAGAACAGGTATTCAGGTGGTAGATTCCTATGATATGATAGCAAAATACTGACTTTACATCCACTACAGCACGTTTGAAATAAGTCTGTGCATATTGTAATTTGTTACAATCTAATAGCAAGAACACAAACTAGTTTTTGCCAGGCCAAACATGAAGAGAACATAACGAACTTCGACGAAAATATGGACGAGGATATCTCTATTTTTAGGCTTAGACTCAGCACTTTGATAAAAAGAAACTATTTGACATCTTAACCAACACCAAAATATATAAAGCAATGTCTTTTCCACAACACAGGTTTTATGGGATGCTTATGTTTCCTGCAACAACAGTTTCCAGTGGCAATTAAGTACTTTGCATAAGAAACTATTTTTGGTTTGTCTAGTGTGTTAGTGATCTTTAGTGTAAATGTAATTCTATTGTGTGCTTCAGAGAATAATGAAAGAGAAATTTATATGAGAAAGTGCCCAATCAAATGATTGGAGGAGCCTAACTAGTATCGTATGAAAATCTTAATATTTAAATATTTTGGAGGGTAACAGACCTTTTCATATTAGGATAATATTTGATAAATATGTAGAATCCTGTGCCTGTAATATGATAAACAGAAATCAAGAGTTTGCAGGACTTCGAGAAATGAAATCAGAGGAGAGAAAAGATTTCTATGCGCGGGTGAATGGCGTAAAAATTTGCATGGGTATCAATCAATGACATTACACGATGGGCTAGTTTACGAGTCTTTGACTTAGATTCAACAGAAAAAGGAAATAGAGTAAAAATTGTTGATCTTAGGTACTCCCAATCTTTTTATCAATTTATTTTAATCAAGTTTCTCTTATAATTTATATTTTTAAATTTAATTATTAAAAAATATTAAAACTAATCATATATTTTAACTTTTGAAAAATTATAATTTTATAAATAATAAAAAAATTAATTAGATTATATTTTATAATTTGAAATAAAAATTTAAAAAATAGTAATTTTGAAGAAAAAGATAAAGTCGAAAAGCAAAATAGAAAGTGATTTTATGTAAACAAAAACTACTTACTAAAAATGACTATCAAACATGACTTTTGTTTTATTTTTCTAAAGGAAAAATCTAGGTTTAAGGGAGATTTTTATACCAAAAATGCAAAATGTCAAAAATTCAGGGGATCACTCTTAAGTGAAGACATGGCAATAGGTAAAAATATTAAGGTAGACATAGAAATGGCTTTCTTTTGTATTGACAAAAAGAGCCTCTTACCCATTAAAATACGAAATAGAACTTTGTTATCATATTTTTAGTAGTATAGCTCATAAATAAATTTATATTCCATGATAAATCACATTAGAAAACTTAATAATTTCACTCATAAAAAGGTTGATAAAAATCATAAATTAATTGTACCCAAAAAAAATAAAATTTGAGACTAACCATGTGAAACAAATGAAGAAGCTTTAAATATGGGCCTTTGTAGAGACTATACAAGTAGAATTCTCTAATTATGCTTCTCGATAGATTCATATGTGTATGTTTTCCTTTCAACCAAATTTGTATTTGTGTTAGACTCAAAGAAGTGAGAGGAATAAGGTGAGTGGTGGTAGGAAGTTATGCTAGCAATGGTTTGTGTCAAAAGATTATCAATTAATTTATATTAACATCTTTCCATAAATTAATTGTACTAATCACTTTTAAATATTTCTCCATAATCTATAAAAGAAAGATCCTATCACAACGTCTTGTTAGGTACCCATTTACAAACTTATTCACTAATACAATTGTAAACATTCAAAATAATCACTCCTAAATGATAGTCATCAAATATTCATATGACTTTTCATAATCCTAAACTAATTGTAAGATATACTAACTTCACCTCACATAAATGCTTGATGAAAATATTAGCTATCTAGTAGTTTTTCCTACAATATGGAAGATGAATCACTTGTTTTTGGTTGAGATGCTTGATGTAATGGTGATAGACCTCTATATATATTATTTTTTCTAGCATGAAATATTGGATTCTTCAAAAACAATATGACACTTTCATTATCACAATGAAGTAAAGAAATTCATTCTTGGCATTGTTTGACTACTAAAAGAATATCCCAAAGTCAAGTTATTTATTTAGTTTCCTCATTCATTGTTGTGTATTCAACCTCTATAGTTGATAAAGAAATAATATATTTCTTCTTACTACATCATGAAATAAGGAAAAATCAAATGAGAGAACACAACCTCTAGTATATTTTTAGTCATCTTCACAACCTAACCAATCTAAAGTATAATATATTACTAGTATTAGGTCTCCAAGAGATGAATAATACACACCCATAGTCAAAGTCATGCATACATATCTCAATATTCTCTTTGCTAGCATCCTATGTGTAACCTTTGGAGAATTCAAGAACCTTGAAACAATACCTACTACAAAATAAATATCTGGTTGAGTGTGAGTCAACTATACAAGGTTGTCAAGAGGCTGATTTGATAAGGTGGGATCAACATCCTCACCTTCCATATCCTTAGTAAACTTCAATCCTAGAGTAAGTGGAGTATAAATTCTCTTACAATATTTCATCATAAAATTTCTCAACAATTCTATATCATACATGGTTTAAGAGATGGAAATTCCATCATCTTTTTGTCATACCTAGATGTTAAGAAAGTAGTGCGAGAAACCAATATTTTTCATCTCAAATCTATCTTTTAAATTTAACTTTATGTAATAATATTTTTCACGTTATTTAGCATAATAATAACTATTATAGCTTCATTGAATTCCTTACATAAAATCTTAGATTATGAGGACTATTATGGAAGCCTTGAATTTTAGAATATTGACCAATCTGCACATACCAAAACCTTGGGGCTTGCTTCAAGACTTAGAGAGACTTCCTTAACCTAAAAACTTAGCATTTTATTCTTGAACTTTCAAATCACTACGGTTGAGTCATATAGATCTCTTCATAAATTTAACCATTAAAAAATGTATTATTAACATTCATTTGGTGAGGAGACCATTTGAAATGATCTACTATTGCTATAATAGTCCTAGCAATATACTAATCTTTGCTACTAGAGAAAAAAAAATACTTAGTAAATTTCCTCCTTTTGTGAGTACCCTTTGGCCACTATTCTCTACTTTTTTTAAACCTTCTATCAAACTTAAACATAGTCCTATACAACCACTTATTATTGACCATATTCCTTCCCTTTTTAACTCAACTAATTCCTAAGTTTTATTCACTCGCAAATAGTAATATTCATTATGTATATAGCTTCTTCCTATTCATGGTTTCCCTTATCCTCATCATAGGTTTGAGGATCATTGGTTTTAAATGTGGTGGCCATATGAACATAATTAATTTGTTGATTCTTTTGATAAATTTTTAAATAATTTTAGTCTTTTTAGGACTAGATTCTTCAATTGTATTGGAAGTTTTCTTAGGAATTCATTTTGTTTCAAAGTAATTGTATGATTCATCATTATCTATGTCCACTTATGGAATATCAGAGGATTCTATGAATTTCTCAAACCATTCATGAAACTTGACATTCATTATTACAAACACATCCTCCACATGATGACCATACAACCTATATTGTTTCCTTTAATTATGATGGAGAAAAAAGATTCACATAATTCTCTTCTTTCAAATTTATTTTATCTAATGTTGTCAGGTATGTGAGTGAATGCTTCATATATAAATACTCTAAAATACTTAACATTTAGTTTCTTACAACTCCAACCTTTCCTCAAGGGTGATTTTATACAAATAAGTTGTAGGAGATCTATTCAAGACATGAGATGTAGTATTGGCAACATTATCCCAAATAAATAATGGAAGATCCTCATATTGTAGCATGTACTATTTTATTTCCACTAAGGTCCTATTTTTCCTTTTAGAAACACCATTTTGTTGAGAAGTATGTACTTGTTAAACATTTCTCTCTTCATCCCATCATATTAACAAAAATATTTTCACTTGTTATTGGAATTTTCTCCACCATTATTAATTCTTATTTTATTGATCTTATTCTTACTTTGATTGTCCATAAATTCCTTAAACATTTTAAATTTTCTAAATTATAATTCATCTTTTTACATAAAGAGTTAGACCCAAATTCCATTGAAAAATCATCAATGAATGTTAAGATATATTGAGCTCCTCCTTTATATGGAGGATTCATGGACCCACATAAATCACTATGAAAATTTTCAAGAGGCTTACTTACCCTCCATGTAAACCTTTTAATATTTCCTTGATATTGTTACCTAGCAATATATCCTATATACACATTTGATTTTATCACTATTAAAGATAGTTCATCAACCATATTCATCTTTGAATGCATAAACAAAATTTGATAGTTTCTTTGACCATATCTTTGATGCCACAACTCACTTGTGGAAGAAAATATAGTAATGTATGTTATCAAAAAAGATAAGAAATTTATAGATTTCATCACTATCAACTCTTGTAGTCACAAACTTGAATCCACCATTAATATTCTTGATTGGACACTTATTTTAATAGAAATCCACATTATAACCTTTTTTATTTATCTGATTTACTCAAAGAAGGTTTTTTATTAACTTAAGTACAATATTCACACTTATTATTTCTATCTTCTTACCATTAGGTTCTTCCATTGGAATTAAACCTATTCCTTCAATTTCATGTGAATTATCATCCCCAATAAATATACTTACACCTTTAGATTATTCTATTGGATTTCTCTTAAATCAATATGTGTGAAACATTTTTCTTTGCCTTAGTCTTTTGATCTTTGGCTTCAAAGATGTCTAGGTTTATGCAAGGCCAGTCAAAAAGATGGGAAATGTGCAATGTGGTGGCTGAACGACTTTCTTTTATCATTTTCCTTTTAGAGGAGGGCCTGGGCACATCAAATTGATGGAAGTTTTCTCCAAAACATTTTTTAGAAAACATAAGATCCCTGCCCATGTGACGCGTCATCTCTTCACTGTAGGAGGATTGCACCTCTTATGAGATGCTATCTTTTGGGAGTCTGTTAGAGCTTGTTGGCCTTTCTTTCTCTTGGTTTTTGGGATGGAAGTTTTGAGTTCATGCCTTAGGGTGATGTGATCAGTCAACAAGACCCTTTTACCATATTTTCTTTAGGATTTGATCATTTATGGGCCTCTATCTTTGCTAAATATCTAAAGGGAATTAATGCAATAGCTGAGAATTAATCAAAAAAGATCATTGCAACCTAACCAAGGATCTACGATCAGATTGAAAACTATCAAATATTAACATCTGGCATTAATTACTTATGTGTTGAGGTGGTGTGTTTCCTTTTCTACAGCTATATAAGGAGGGCAATGACACAATGGGGGGTTGCATTCCAAGTTACGATTTCTTTGTAAAAAGAAAATTTTCTTTAGTTTTCTTAGGGTTTAGAATTATCTTCAGAAGCAAAGTTGCAGAACTACTTTTCTTTGGAATGTTATATCTATTAAGGTTTAAAGTATTGTCTAACTCACATCTAACCTCTATTTCAAAGTTTATTTGATATTTGAAAGCACAAACTATTGAGGAGAAATTTTTGAGACTGTGCATGTATGGCCTTTTTAAAAGTTTATTTCTGTATATTATCATTTTGAATGAAACACTGTGTCTTACAAGCTAAATATAGATAGTTTAAATTCTATTCAATGGAAAATTAGATTTGTTAGCTTATTAAATAATAACATCAAAAATCCAAAGAGGCTATCAAGAACAATGGAAAATCAAAACAAAGAATGATTATACCTTCCTTTCCTTCCATGCTTCACCTTCATAGCACATTCTAGTTTGCAACAAGTAAATGAGGCCCTTAGATTTCAAATTGAGCAACCTACAATAATGCCAAAGC
Organism: Sequoia sempervirens; assembly: GCA_007258455.2. Taxonomy (NCBI): domain Eukaryota; kingdom Viridiplantae; phylum Streptophyta; class Pinopsida; order Cupressales; family Cupressaceae; genus Sequoia; species Sequoia sempervirens. Next base: position 65,581 of record VDFB02377133.1, on the reverse strand, counting down.
CCTATGCAAATGTTGAAGGATTTGATAAAATTATGCCTATGTCTATGACAATTTCATAAATGAAAGTAATGACTACCAATGCTAGAATGACTAAAATGCCTATATTAAAAATGACCCGATCCCGAAATTAGAGCAAAATTGTCTTTTATAGAAAACACAATTTCGAGTGGACGGATGAGATTAAATTCTAAGAAAGACCTAGAATGAGAGGTCCAGATTAAACCTGAGAATCCGTAATTAGGGTTAGGGAAAATTCATTAATCGAATGGCCAAAATAAAATCTCAAATAAATGGATCAACTGTGGAAAATAAATGAGATAAATTAATTAGAAAATAAAGATTTTCGAAAATCAAGAAGATAAAGATTGCCTAATTTTCCAGATTTGAAAAATCAAGAAGATAAGATTTGAACTGAAAATCAGATTTGAAAAATCAAGAATCTGCCCGATTACTTGATTTTTGGAAGATTAGTTACCAATTTGAATTAAATTATGGATTTTATGAGACAATAAATAATATTTTTTAGATTATTTACCAAAATGGACTAACAGTTAAGATTGCGATGACATTTTAAATATTTTAATTTATTTAAAATAAGAGGAATATTAAATTGGCAATTAAATAATGAAATTTAATTATTTAATTTAGAAGATAAGATTAATTAATTAAATAAATTAATCAATTCATTTAATTAAGACAGTTAGTGACATATTAAATAAATAAATAAATTTTATTTATTTAATAATCAGGAAGAAATATATGACGAAGGGAAATTAAATAAATTAAGAAATTTATTTAATTAAAGGAAGACTTAGACAATTAATGACGTATTTAATAAATAAATAAAATTTATTTATTTAATAATCATGAAGAATACAAAGACATGAATTAATTAAACAATTATAAATTATTTAATTAATAGTCGAATGTGGACCAAGGACATAATTAAATGTCATAATTATGCTAGGACGAAAGTGGTAAAAACGAAGCTTGCAAGCCTAGGTCATTTTTAGGTGTCTACATAAATAGTTGATTTCCATGTTTTATGCTTTTATGGTAGAGAGATAGCTTAAGAAAACTAGATTATGTCATTGGACTTCTCTATTTTTCTGAAAGTTGTTTTGTCATGCTATGCTATATTAGGAAGAAGAGTTCATGTGGTTTCTAGGATATTATTCTTTTACTCATATGAAATATTTATATTTGATTAGACCTTAATGAACCTGCAAAAAGATTTGAAACTCTGCACTGTACTTGAAGTTAGCCTTTGTTGTTCATTCTCTTTCTAAAAATGAAGGGTTGTGGCATTTTATGTCTAATTATATCACTCATAGAAATGATTTGGGTTTAAAATTTTGTAAAAGCTTTAGTGCATTTCCTTTTATATTTTATGTTTACATTTCTTTCTCCCCTTATCTCAAAACCCCAAAGAAGAGCCGAATTTCTATAAAATCCCTAGAGGAATTAAGTGCGATGTAATTTTTCCCCCACTCACTGAATCTCCCATAAGACTATTGAAGAAGCACAAGCTTTGATGATCAACAGTTCTTTGTCTGGCATGCCTGGTTGGACAAGAAGTTTTCCAAATGCCTGATTAGAAGTCAGAAATATTTTTTGAATTAGGCTAAGGAAGGAAACTAGAAGTTTCATGCCCAAAGTCCAAACAAGAGCATCTTCGAGAGGTCACTTCTAGTACTCTTAGTTACCTACCTCAACCCCTAGGAGGAGAAGACTTACAAGCTTTGTATCACCTATAAGGAGCAATAGAGTAAGAAGTAAGAGCCTAGTATCTGGAGCTTTATCTACTCCACCTAAAGGCTCAAACTTCCAAATTAGAATACCTATATACCTTATTCACAGGAGTCTTTCTTTATGGCTTATGTCCCTCCCCTTGCTCCTAGAAACTTCATAACATGGGATAGAGGTAGTCCACTGCAACCTCCCACACCCCAAGATGTGCAGTCTGCCATAGCTGCTAATCAGGAAGAAATATATGACGAAGGCAAATTAAATAAATTAAGAAATTTATTTAATTAAAGGAAGAATTAAACAATTAATAACGTATTTAATAAATAAATAAAATTTATTTATTTAATAATCATGAAGAATACAAAGACATGAATTAATTAAACAATTATAAATTATTTAATAAATTATTTATTTATATTTGAATGTGGAGCAAGGACTTAATTAAATGTCATAATTATGCTAGGATGAAAGTGGTAAAAATGAAGCTTGTAGGCCTAGGTCATTTTTAGGTGTCTACATTTTGCCCTTCTTTGTCATAATGTGGCATGTCGCATTGTGACAAAGAAAATAAGTCAAAAAATGCCCTAATGAAGGTATGGAGTATCATTGCCCCCTCAGAAAATTTTGAAAAGGATTCCAATAAATCAATTTGATGACCAGAAAAACAATGGCGCAGTCAATTTTGGATTCGAACATGTTTACGACAGTCCATGAGGAAGTCAAAGTTGGTCAAATGAGCCTCCAGTAATAACCTTGTTTGAGAAATGTCATTTTGACTTTATAAATAGGTTGACAAAGGGGTAAAAGTTAATTCATTTCCACTATTTACTTTGCAAATTTTGAGAGCCCAGAGCGAAAAGGAGTGCAGCAAGGATGGTGATTCCAATGACAAAGCACCGCGGTGAGATCGTCTGGACCTTCAGATGGCTAGAGGGCTCAGAGCCAACGGTACGTACCCTTATCCCTCTGTAATTTTTTCATTTTGTGTGCCAATTTTAAGTTTCTAGGATAGATAACAATTGCGTCGCAATGCAACTACGTTCGCATAAGCCACATTTGATGTCGTGTTCGATGCATTTGATGCATCGCGATGCAAGTGTGAAAACAAAATAGGGTAGAGCGGCGGTTTGTCCTGCATTTGACAAATACTGCAACACATGTGACTTATCGAGTCGCATTTGACTGTTGGAATGCCGCAGTCGCGAAGTTGCAATGTATTCGCTGTTTTGACCGACACAATTGTGATGGTGCAATGCATTCGCCTTGTTGTGACACAATTGTCAAATTTCACGGCTCAAGCATTGACATGTGACGCATTTGCTCTGTTGGACCACATTTGATGTATGAAATGATGCAATTGACTTTTTGAGACACAATTTCTTTACTGTGACGCATTTGCCTATCACTTGTCTAGAGCTTGTTTTGATGTTTGCATAACCTTAGATGTATTTTGATAATATTAACCAATTTGCTCAAAGTGTTCAAATGACTTGCTTGATGTTTTGTAGAGGCAGCTTGCCCCGATTTATACCTGCGAGAGTAGACTAATGAAGTTTCGGTTTGCTGACCAGTTGAGCCCGCGAGAGTGACGATGATTGATGCGATTAGGATTATTCTATGTTGCTTTCATGCTCGCCATTCGGGCGAATAGGGGACTACTGACGGCATTGTGCGAGCGGTGGCATTCAGAGACCTACTCCTTCCACCTGTCGATAGGTGAGGTGACCATTACTTTAGAGGATATCTATCGTATTCTGTGAGTGTTGATTCGCGGGGAGCAGATTGTCTACGACCCTCGACATGGCGAGTAAACCTTTCATGCCTACTATCAAGATCAGGGTGCTAGACTGGGTATCTAGGGTTATGAGTTCAGGTGGGAGTTCCTGGCAGAGCATTATGGTCTCTTTGATGCATTCCTTGCAATTCTAATTGGGGGGATCTTGGTTCTTGACCGTCGGGGACATGGATTTCCTATTAGTTGGGGAGACGTTTTGGTTGGTATGAGGCATGATAAGATAGTGTATGCTTGGGGTCCTTACATGCTGGGGACACTCTACTATCAGCTGTACGATGTTGCCTATAGGAGAGGAGAGAGCATCTCATGTGGGACCACACTGATGATGATATGGGCCTAGGAGCACATATCCATATTTCATCCACTGATTGATAGACCCTAGTTGGCCGACGATATGCCTTATGCCTATTACTACACTGGTGCCCTGCAACAGACTCATATGGGCGAGACAGGCTGGTGGCAACACAGGATTGACACCATGGTGACATTTATCTAGAGGCCGTACAGAGACTGTGAGCCATGGGACGATGAGGACAAGCACCTTAGCTTCTACAAATAGTACAGGTATCTAATTGGTAGGACAGTGCAGACATCGCTAATCATCGAGATGTATTTATAGCAGCGTGTTCTTAGGTAGTTCGGAGAGCAGCAGGGTGTACCTGCGGGGACAGCTGAGTATGCCAGATCATCTTGAGAGTATGCGTGGGGGTCAGCTATCCCAGTGGCATTTGCAGAGCAGTAGATTGACGGGTTAGTAGCCCAGGCATGGGGATGGAGGGGAGGGGCAGTTGATCCTAGGATGACACCAGATTATGATTTATGGTGGAAAACACATAGGCCAGTGCCTTTAACAGATCTGAATGGGCCAGCTCCAGTTGACAAGTGGTCAGTGATTCCTCATGTGCCACGGGCTAGGCGAGGTGGCAGGGGGAGAGGCAGAGGCAAAGACGGAGGTAGGGGTGGAGACGGAGGAAGGGATGGAGGTAGGGGTGGATATTGAGGCAGAGGTGGAGATGGAGGCAGGGATGGAGGCAGGGGTGGAGATGGAGGCAGAGGTGGAGACGAAGGCAGGGATGGAGGCAGGGGTGGAGAAAGAGGTAGAGGTGGAGACGATGGCGGAGATGGTAGGAGGCGACGGCAGGATGGGAACAAATAGGTCTGGAGGGTGCGCCCACAAGTGGAAAGGGTAGCATTAGATGTTATCCCCAAGATTGGCGAGGAGGGAGAGAGAGAGAGGAGTAGCCTCGACAGGAGGGAGAGGGTGAGGAGGAGGTGGTAGAGGATGTGGCAGATGACATGGCGAAGGAGGTGGAGGCCGAGAGATAGGAGGAGGATGTGGAGGTGGAGGTGGGGAGGCAGGAGGAGGATGTGGCGGAGGAGAGGCATGAAGATGTGGAGGTGGAGGTCGAAGGACAGGAGGAGGAGGTGGAGGTCAGAGGATAGAAGGAGGAGGTGGGTGATGATGACGATGATGAGAATGATGCTATGGATGAGGCCGAGAGACTCCTAAGATGATGGATGGTGAAGGAAGAGGAGGAGATACCATCCTCCTCAAGATTTCCCTAGGATGCCATGATAGATCAAAGGGTGGCGGATCTACAGCAGAGATTGGATGACAGCATGGCACAAGTCAGGTCATTACAGTCAGCTCTGGAGCTAGCCCAGGTAGAGTGGGATTAGGTAGTGATCCACCAACAGGATTTAGCCCAATGGTGTACACAGTTCGCGACTTTATGTACAGGACCCATAGGGGATATGGCCTAGGAGTTGGACAGGGTGAGCACGAGACTGGGGCAGTACAGGACTTTGTATGAGCAGGAAATGCTGCCAGAGTGACAAGATCCTACTTTGTCTCGATCATAGTTGAGGACAAGTAGTGGCCATAGATCAGGCAGTGCCAGTGGTAGTAGGAGTCATACCAGTGTCAGAGGGTCTACCTCGACAGGGCACACTTAAGGGCACAGGTCACATCATTCACACAGGCACACCCCAAGCCATTTAGGTCACAGTCATGGGTCAACTGGTTCAGTGCAGAGGTCAGTATAGGTACAGCTGCCAGTGGTTGATCCCTCTACTTCTCAGAGTCCAGCTGTAGTGATATCACCAATGTTTGTTACCATTGAGATGACACCGTCCTTTGCAGTTCCACTAGTGGCACAGGCAGAGGTTGCGATAGGTCCACCTATCATTTTAGTGCCAGTGACAGAGCTTCCACCTCCACATTCTTCGCCTCGAGGGGATGATGAGAGTCTACCCTAGGGGAATTTTGTTATTATGACACACTATGTATATTATTATTGAGCCTGCAAGCTCCATTTTTGGGATATCCCATGAATTTATCTTGTGACATTGTACATTTTTTAGATGATACTATATGATGATGCAGTTTTGATGCGGCCTACATGTGTTATGTGATGTTCTTTGATTTAATGTATTATGATATGTATGATGTATGATGTTGATTTATGATGCCATGTATGTCCTATGATGCTTATTTGTGATGTTAATGCCATGATGATGCAATACTTATTTATATGAGATGATAATGATGTGCATAATGTATTTTAGTAAAAGATGCAATGTTGATGATTACTTTAATGCAATGTTTGTGATTATGTATATGATTTGATACTATGGATGTTGTATGTATGGACCTAATGCAATGTTTATATGATGATGTATGCACTTATGTTTTTGGATGTCACAGAATATCATCGTGAGATAGACGAGAGAGGACGAGGAGACTGATGAGAGAAGATGACCAGACCGAAGAAGAGGAGATGACTAGACCAATGAAAATGCATGTTAATTCCTAGACCAAATCCTTCAAAGCTTTACCATATGACATTAGTAATTATTGCTCTTAATCATCATTGGGCAAACTATTGTAATGGCTAAGAAACACCATGATATGACATAGATCAAGGTGTGCACGGTCATACCATTATGTAAGATAAGCAGTCACAGACAAGGATGATCATGAGTCATACTAAGAGCGTGATTACCCTAGTCTTTTTGTCATAATCAACCACAAGCAGAACAAGACAAGGACAAATCATGAAATGTCATTGCTTCTCTAAATCCTATTGCCAAGACATCTTTGAGAAACTAGCGGCATGATTGTCAAAATACAAAAAATAGAGCCCTTACCATGATATGTTGTTGTTTTTCTAAATCCCAAAGTTAGGACCTCGCTGAGAAACTAGTAGTCATGTGTGTCAATCGTCATGATACATTGTTGCTTCTCTAAATCCTGCTTAGTGGGATCTCGCTGAAAAACTAATATCATGATAAAAACTAAAAGACAATTGTCAAGTGTTTGCCAAGTGCGTCTGGATATCCATTGTTCTGATGTCAAGATGTCAGGTTTAATGATGATGAGATGTCCGAGTATTGAAGCTTTGATGCTGGTCAAATGACAAATGTCCAAATTTTCCAAATTCAAGAAGGACACATCCTGAATAATATGAATGCCAAGAGAATTAATCTCCAAATGCCATGTGATGACGATGATGACGATGCTTAGGAAGGACACATCCTGAAGCATACACGACACAGTTGGTTCCTCAGAAGGACACATCTGAAAAAATACTAATGTCGAGAGGAGTGATCCTTAGATGACAAAAAGATCCCTCAAAATGTTGAATGATAGTGACGATGCCTAGGAAGGACACATCCTAAGGCATGAATGACAGGGGTTATCTTTCAGAAGGACACATTTGAAGGTTAACTGAGATTTGACTATTTGACAGGTTATGATGGTTTGACTTTTTTTGACCAAAGTTTGACTGAGTTTGACCTGTTGTTGACTGTATGTTGATATTGTCATGATGATATGATTGACGTGCTGATGAGATTGTCATGTTGTGATAATGATTGCCAGAATTTGCTTGATGAATTTTATTTGTTTGGGAAAGATTCATGTTGACCTAAAGACTTTTGACGTGTGTGCCAGTGTGATGTCATGAACCATAATTGACTAACCTAGTGTTGCCTTGGGGGCTCATCGACAGATGGCCTTGCCTACGTCATACACTCAGAGACCTCGTAGTTTGATACGACTAATGACTTTGTCCAAAGAATAGAAGTTTGAATCATGATTTTATTCTGACAAACCTAAATGGACTGACCTAATGTCTCGGGGACTCAAATATGAGTCTTGCCTACATAACAAATGTGCAGAGACAACGTAGTTCAGACAAATGACAAAGACTAATTGATATGACTAACTTTAACAAGAGATGATGATGTGTTTGCGTTCTTCAAGCAGTCCAATGTTTTGTTTGTGGTTTTCTTCAAGACGTTTTATAATTTTTAGGTCTTTCTTCAGGATATTTTATGATGTTTTTGGTCTTTTTTCAAGAATTTTTATGATGTTTTTGTCTTTTTTCAGGACCTTTTACGATGTTTTTGGTCCTTTTTTTTCTTTTCTTTTTTTTAGGACTTTTTGCGATGTTTTTGGTCTTTTTCAAGACTTTTTGTGATGTTTTTGGTCTTTTTTTAGGACTTTTTGCAATGTTTTTGACCTTTTTTCAAGACATTTTACAAATTGCCAAGATCATGTGCAACATCCACTGCAGTTTCATGATAAAAAAAATTTCCCCCAGTCAAGTCCAAGACTTAGCCATTTTTAAGGAACATGGACGGGATGTTGTTGGTTTACTAGATGGACAGTCGTCAGGACTTGATGTCAATATTGTATCCACTATGATAGGTAGGGTAGAATGTGGTGGTGATTTGCATAATAATGGCGATAATAGCTTTCATCCTAAGCCAAGGTAGACAAAGTGACAGTAGATAGCAGAGCAATGATTGACTACACATGGTGCCTGTTTGCCAAGTTTTCACCATGGTACTTGTCCAAAGCGCCTGTTTGCCAGGTTTTCACTATTGAACGAATCATTTTTCTATTTACTATTTTCTTGACTATTTTTTTACTTTTTTGGTGTCACCAAGATGCCTATTTACTAGGTTTTCATCAAGGCAACACTTTTTTATCATTTTTCAATTTTTTTGTACTTTATGGTTTTTCAACTCGATCCTCTAATGCTATGCATAGAACCTTCAGAGATGTAAACTGTTGATGGGCTTTATCAGTTATTCTCCATCTGGTGTGGCCAGCTGATAAGCTCCAGAACCAAAAGAGGATATGATAATGTAGGGGCCCAACCAGTTTGGTTCAAACTTTCCTAGTTTTTCTCTGTCAGCTTGATTCTTGGGATTCTGCATGAGAACTAGGTCACCAATGTCAAAATTTCTGACCATAACCTTTTTATTGTAGCTATGATAAAGACAGTTTTGATATGCTTGGAGATGGTTCAGTGAATTTTTCCTTCTTTCTTCCAACATTTCCAGCTCGTGCAAGTGTGATTATCGATATTCCTCTTCATTAGTTAGACCTTTTAGGGAGACTCATAATGAAGGAATTTCCACCTCAATGGGAAGAATGGCCTCAGCGCTAAAGACTAGGGTGAATGGAGTGGCCCCTATAGATGTACAAATGCTAGTTCGGTAAGCCCACAGAGCAGGGTTGAGTTGTATGTACCAGTCATGGCCAGTATCATTGATAGTCCTTTTAAGGATTTTGACAATAGTTTTATTGGACGCCTCAGCTCGACCATTTCCTTGTGGGTAGTAGGGGGATGAAAAATGGTGTTGAATGTGAAATCGCTCACATAAATCCCAAACATCTTGGTTTTTAAATGAACATCCGTTGTCAGTGATGATGGATTGCAGAAGGCCATACCGGCAAATGATGTAGTTAAGGATGCACTTCGATATTTGTTTGTCGGTAATATATGTCAATGGGATGGCTTCAATCCACTTTGTAAAATACTCAGTGGCAGTGATAATGAATTTGTGGCCGTTGGAGGAGGTTGGATGAATTTTACCCATGAGGTCAAGTCCCCATTGAGTGAAGGGCCAAGGAGAAGTGATTGGTCACAGTTCTTGTGCTGGAGCATGGATCAAATCATTGTGGATCTGACATTTGTAACAAGTCCTCACATATTCAATTGCATCCTTTTCAATTGTTGGCCAATAATACCCAAGTCTCATTACTTTCTTAGCTAGAGTAGGACCACTCGAATGAGATCCCCATATACTGTCGTGCACTTCACATAAGGTCGTACATGCTTCGTTATTATCGATACATTTAAGGAGGGTGTCATCAAAACTACGGTGGTACAGGGTGTCACTGACGATGGCATACTTTGCAGATTTTCAGATGGACTTCATTTGGTTATTGGACAGGTTCAGTGGAAGGGTTTGAGATTTTAGGTAGTCATAAATGTCCTGATACCAGGGAGAGTTGGGACCAACAAGTTCACAAACCATTTCGGATTCTGGGATATCATATGCTGGTATTAAAAGTTGTTCTATTAAGAACTCAAATTGTGACACATTTTGAGGGATGTCCAAGAGAGAACCAATAGTAGCCATTGCAATAGCTGCCTTATTCTGTACCCTGGGGATTTGTTCAAAAGAAATCAATTGGAAGTATGTCAGAAAACTATCCACCATCCTCTTGTAGGGAAGCAACTTCTCATCCTTTGTTTCATAGTCATCATTCACTTGGTTGATAACGAGCTGGGAATCCCCGAATACAAGCAATGTTTAAATTTTCCATTTAATTGCCATTTTGAGCCCTGTGACTAGTGCTTCATATTCGGCAATGTTATTTGTACAAGGGAAAGCGATCCGGAATGCCTTAGGAATTGAATCCCCCTTGTGGTGTGATAAACAAGATTCCAGCGCCTGAGCCATGACCAGTATGAGACCCATCAAAGTATAGCTTCCATGGTACTGCCAGTTCCACATGAAAAATGGACTCATCAGAAAAATTAGTTACAAGTGGATGAGTGACTTGAATCGGTGCATCTGCCAATTGATCTGCTATTACCTGTGCTTTTATTGCCTTACGCTTGACATATTGTATGTCATACTCACTTAGTATCATGACCCATTTTGCTAACCGGCCTGTTAATTCCACCCGACTTAAGAGGTATTTTAGTGGATCAATCTTGGCAACCAGGTGTGTCTGGTGACTGAGCATATAGTGTCTTAGTTTTTGGGATGCAAAAACAACAATGAGGCATGGACATTCAATGTTTGTATAGTTTAACTCATACCCTATCAGTGTGCGGCTAATGTAATAGATGGCTCGTTCTTTTCCTTCATGATCATTTTGTGCCAATAATGCCCCCAGTGCTGAACTAGTAGTTGAGATGTAGAGTATCAATGGCTTTCCATGAATCAGAGGCATGAGGACTGGTGTTGACAGTAGGTAATCTTTAATTTTCTGAAAGGCTTCTTGACATTTGTCTGTCCATACAAAGGGCATACCCTTGTGCAATAGATACTGGAATGGGTGACACTTATCTACCAATTGGGCTATGAAACACCGAATAGATTATACTCTGCCTTGTAGAGTCCTTAGTTCACTGATTCCTTTGGGTAGAGGCATGTCTATAATAGCTTTGACCTTTGCTGGATCAACTTCTATACCTCTTCGGGAAACTATGTATCCCAGGAGTTTTCTTGATGTGACCCCAAAAACACACTTCTTAGGATTTAGTCAAACTTTGTACTCTTCAAGTCTCTTGAAAATTGTGTCGAGTACCTTTAGATGATCTTTCCTGGTTTCTGATTTAGCCAATAGGTCATCTACATAATCTTCCATTATTTTGTGCATCATGTCATGGAAGATCATGGTCATAGCCCTTTGATATGTGGCACCTACATTTTTGAGACCAAATGGCATGACGTTCCAACAATATGTACCCCATGGGCAAGAGAATGCCATTTTGTGCTGATCTTCAGGAGCAATGCAGATTTGATTATAGCTGGAGAAACCATCCATGAGGGATAGCATCTCATATCTTGCTGTAAGGTCAACTATGATGTCAATGTTTGGCAAAGGAAATTCATCCTTTGGACATGCTTTATTTAGGTCTCGAAAGTCTATACATATGTGGATCAGCCCATTTGGCTTTGTCACTGGCACTAGGTTGGAAATCCATTCAGTGTAATCTATAGACCATATAAATCCGGCATCCAGTAATTTCTTTAACTCGGCCTTGACTAATAAAGCAACTTGAGGGTGCATTTTGCGCAACTTCTACTTGACTGGTTTAGCATTAGGTAATAGTGGGAGATGGTGCAAAACTAGCTCTGGGTCCAATCCTGGCATGTCCGCATAGGACCATACAAAGTTGATTTTTTTCTCTACAAAGAATTTATGAAATTCTGATCTCTCATCTTCAGTTAATGATGCAGCAAAGAGGACCATCTTGAGATTTTCTATAGTTGATATGTTATCCTCTATTGTGTCTTCAATAAGCATAGCCAATTTCTCATGTTGCATGGGGAGAAAGTCCAGTCCTCCATCTTTGGGAACCTTAGAGAGGTTTTCACCCACAAATACATCCTTTATTTTTACTATTTTATCGTCAAGAGGTGCCTTTCGGTTTTCACCTAGAGACGTTTCACTTTTTGTTTTATTCTTATTTTTACTTTTGCAACTAGAGGACGAAGTAGTCTCACCAAAGTATGTCGTGCAGTCTAAATCAATGGCGAAGCCGAATTTGTGGTCCCACTGGGTATGCCTTCTCGTAATCCCAAAAATTCAGCAATTGCCTCATCGTTCTGAAATGTATCTAGCACTGGCGGTCCTTGTTGGTCCCAATCAACTAGTTCAGGGTAAAATAAGATAATGCCATCATCAATGTTGGTAAATCGGGGTGAGGATGCGGATAGCATACAGACGTATTCAGTGATGTTGTAGATGAGATTATCATCATCCAACTTGACATCAGACTCTATCTAATATTCTCCTTCACTGGTGTCATATTCATTGTCAAAATAAGGGGTGAAGGTTTTAGAGCCCTGGTTGCTGATGTCGTCTGATACTTTGGGTGGATTGGAATGAGGGGGTTCAATGATGGTTGTTGTACATCATGGGAAGTGGTAATGGGACTTTGGCTATTTGGTGCCTGTTCAATTTTGAATGTTTACCAAAACTGTTGTTTAGAGGTCAGTTCCCCTGGTTCGACAAACAAATCATCAAGACAATAGTCACTTAGGGATCATTCTGAGCCAAATTCCCACTCTTGGGAGTCAGTTTTAGTGAGGATTTCCCAAGTAGTCTTGACACTATCCAAAGCATGTACTTGCTCACTTGAAAGTCCCAAGGTACGTCGACCGTCGTTGTTGGGTGATCCAAACCCTAATCCAAGATACTTCAGAATTTGAAAAGTTTTTATGGGTTCCCTTCAGCCAGTTTTATTTCTTCCTAGGCCACTAGTACCATCATAGCCTTTAGCCTTCATGATGTCAAAACCCTTGCCATACTTTTGAACAGGTAATGGGGTTAGGGTGACAGTATCCTTATAAATCCATCCTGTAATGTCAGTAAGGTCTTCCTTACTCATGTCTCCCCACTTGATAAAAACTATTTTTGGAGGAACTTTGAAAGTTTCCTAAGGTTCCATTCTGAAACATGGCCGACCATAGTCCTTTGGAGACCTAGGCATTGTTGTTATGTTGTATGTTATGTGTAGTTTGAATTATCTACAGCCCAGGTCCTGGATTTTGACAATGGATTATGTCTTAGGGCTAGTGGAAGGTGGTGGTATGGTGGAAGACGTGGATGGAGCAGATGTGGAAGATGGCGTGAGTGTGGATGGGCCGACATATTTGGATGACGAGGAGCCAGATGCTTCTCAGTTAATAGGTACTTGGTTTTCAGAGATACCCCTTAAGTTTGTATAATATTGGAAAGGGTCGAGGTCTCCATATATGGTTATTTATATGCCATCAAATGGAAACTTTAGGCACTGGTGATATGTGGACGGAACGGATTTTAAGGCATGAATCCATGGACGGCCTAGTAAGATGTTGTATGGTAGTTCCAAATCCAAGACCTGGCAGGTTGTGTCCACAATGACCGGTCCCACTCTGATTGGGAGAGAGATAATGCCCCGTGAAGAGCGTTCCTCGTCATCGTATGCTTTGATCACTATACTCTTTGTTGGGTCCACGCACGCATCAGAGAACCCTAGAGCCTTAACCAGTTTGAGGGAGCATATATTCAATCCTGCTCTACCATCTACTAAAACCCGTCTAACTTTATGCTTGTGGACAAAAGTTTCTATGTGCAATGCATCATTATGGTTGGTTTTAGGTGATGAGTAATCTTGATCTAAGAAGGTGACGTGATGAGGCGTAGTGAGATATCCCACCATGGTTTCAAATTGATTAACATCGATGTCCTTGGGGACCGACGACTCAAGCAAGGTTTTATCTAGGATTTCTTTGTGTACAGGAGATATGCGAAGCAACTCAAGTATAGAGATTTGTGCGAGAGTCTTTCCTAGCTGATCAATGAGGTTGAACTAACTTTTGGGTTTCCACTGCTTTATGGTCAGGACAGGTTGTGACTGTTTAGTAGATGGGACAGGTTGTGACTGTTTATTAAATGGGCCTGGTATGGTGATTTTGGCTTGTCTAGCTGGAGGTGGACCAATTATAGTGACTTTGCCACTGCGAGTAGTAACGTTACATTGGGGTGCTCTCCTAACCATAATGGTATTGATGTATTCATTGTCAGTTCAGACATTGTTTATAATAGGTCCACTAGAATAGTCGTACTTGACTTGAGCGAAGTTAGCTTGATTATTGTGCATCTATGGACCTGACGTGGAAGCCTTATGAGAACCATGGTCTTGCAGTGGATTCTTATGGATAGTATGATCTGAATTGGAGGCAAATTAAGATCCACTTACTTCAATGACATGACTTTTGATAAGATCTTGTATTAGGTTTTTCAGTTGTCGACAGTTAGAGGTTGTATGTCCTTTTCCTCGATGCTATTCACAAAATGCATTGTCATTCCACCATGTTGGTTTGAATTGTCCTGGGTCATATGGTTTTGGTTCTTGGATTGTAATGACCCCATTCTGGAGACATTTCTTAAGGACTTCTTCAATGGGTTCACCCAAAGGAGTGTATGTGTGACCTTTAGGAAGTTGTCTCGTCTGACGGTACTGTCCCTAATTATTTTGACTATTCTGATTGTTGAAAGGGACATTTGGAGGGGGTGTCGATGTTGTTGTTGGTTGGTGTTGTTGTTGAACCCCTTTTAGGGCCAGTACGGGACCCACAACATTTGTAGTCTTGGTGTCAACAACACCGTCATTTGTAACGTGTTTATTTTTTACCCAATATTTATTCTTGTCGGTGGTTGGATTGACGTTTGTGTTTTTGGAACCATATCGTAATTCTCCCTTTGCGATAAGGGCTTTCTCAATCTGGACCCCTTTTTTGACTAAATCTGTGAAGTTTGTACAGCAATGTATTTGCAAGGCATATTTTAGTGGCCCTAGAAGTGTTTGGACAAACATGTCAACTTTCTCCCTTTCAGGGATGTCAATGTGACATCGACTAGCAAGGCCTCTCCATTTTTGAAAAAATGGGATAAATGTCTCTCCAGCATCCTCTTGCGTGAGATTGCACAAGCTCGTGATGGAGGTGTCCATGTCGATGTTGTACGCGTAGTTTTTGATGAATTTTCATTTAAGCTCATCCCATGTTTGGATATCCTTTTGTGTGGAAAACCATTCAAGGGCTTGACTCGCCAGACTTTTAGAAAAGAGTCTCATCAAGTATGTTTGTTCATAGGCGATGTCCATACAATTGGTTGCAAATTCGCAAACATGTTCAATGGGATTTGTCTTGCCTCTGTATTTTGTGAAATTTGGTGACACATATCCCAGAGGAAATGGAGGCAAGTATATGCTCATGTTGAATGGGTATACATTTAGGTCATATGATATTTCTGATTTTTGACCTGAAATGTATAGGTTTTGAATAGTTTTTTTACCCCCATCAGTCTTGTTTGGAGGGCATCCATAATACGATTATCTATGTTTCTGTACATTGTATTGCTTGGTACACCATAGGGTCCCGTTTGTTGTGTGTGAATATTGGTGTGTTGTGGTGGTATGGATTGTTGTGATATGTAGGACATTTACGGATTTCCGTGTTGTTGATATTGGAAGTTATGATTGGGCGCGTGTTGGTGAATATGAATGTTAGATGAGTAGGTTGGGATGTGTCCCCTAGTCATGTGTGTCATTATTTGGGGAATGTGATGACCATGAATGTTATGATGTGTTAATGGTGCCATGGGTTGTGTTACTTGGCCACCTTGTGTGAATTGTTGGGTTTGCACAAGGAGAATGTTTGTATTTGTACCTTGGGAGGCAATGATATGTGACTGTGTTGTCATGGTAATGTTTGGTTGTTGTCCTTGGATGAAAATGTGTCCCTTGCCCCCTCCCAAAGGATTTTGTGAAATACCACTGAGCGGATATGTCAAAGGTGTACTCATGGTAGTAGATGGAGTTATCAAGGGGGGGTTGTTATGACTTGATGATGCCCACATGGCATTTATCATAGTGGTAAAAATAGGATTGGAGTAATTTTCCCATATTGTTGAGGAGCCAAGATTGGTTCCAGCCGATTGGGATAATGTCGTGGATGTTGTGGGCATTGTGGATGATTGTGATCCTCTAATAGATGTAGTATTTATTGTGTTGGAGGTGTTTGGGATGTTGGAGGTAGCATGTACTATCGTTGTGGTGTCAAAGAAAGTATTGCTCGTAGTGTTGGGAAGTTGACCACTATGTGACATGTTATGTGCATTGTTGTTATTAGGGTCAGGAGGTGTCACATTTATCGTGTTAATGTCAAATCCTTGAGGTAATTTGGCTCCTTCAGTCAAGAGTATAGCCAAGTATCTGTCTTTGTCATAGCGGACTATTGCTTCAACAAATTGAGAGGCCTTTGGATCTTGTGCTATTGCCTCTAAGTTTTCCTCAAGTATTTGACCATTTTCGTCTTTTTGCAAGAATTGGTCAAATGGACCATTTGATGAGTGTGGTGTTGTTGTTAGGGGTTGGTCCTTGGCAAATGGATCATCGAAAGTCTAGTTTGGATCGTATGTGGGATTGTTGACAGTGGACATGGGTTCTTGTCGAGGATTTGCCATTTGTCTTTGTTGTTTTTGAAGTATGGTTTCCACCATAAATGAGATTTCCCAAATGAAAAGGAATGACAACTAAATGTAGTGATGACGCTATGCAAGGTCTAAATTCCAAATGACGACTAGGATGGTTAATGTTTTTTGTATTTTTGTGAATAGGATATGCAATGTGAAGATTTAAAATGCAATTTAAGACAAGGTTATCTAAGCACTTCTAAGCTCAAACTTTGTTTTTGATTTTGATTACTAGAGGACTTTGTTGAAAATGACAAGGTGACAAGGTCAAAATGACTAGTGAATTTTCCTAACTAGACTTTTGAGTTGGAAAATTCACAAAAGAGGACAATGACTAAAAAGGGGTTTGATAACTTAGTAAAAAAGAGCCTAGTTTCGAAACAATGATGTTGCGAATTGTGCTCAGATTTACCTAATCCTAAGGATGCAAAAATGTGAACCTAGGGACAACCTAATGTCGAATGTATGCAACTAAAAAAAAAATGAAGGGTGAAACCTATGGTGATGAATGCAAACTAATGGTCAAGACTTTCAGCAATTTCAAGTTTGGTTTCTGACAGAATCTTCTTGAAAATAGTGTTTCAAAAATAACTGAGAAGATTAAGACTTCAGCTTTGACTTTGTATGAAGTTTTGAACAGTGATAGGAAAATGCATCATTTGAGGTATCAGTTGCATCAGGGTTATGCGAATGCGACTCAAAAACAGACAAATGCGACTCAGTCTATCAAATCTGACTCAATGACAGTTAATTGCATCTCAGTTTTGCACATGCGGCTTGGCAGTGTTCAGATGTGTCGCGATGCATACAGATGTGGTGTTTTAAATGTCAACTACGGTTTAACAGAACAATTGCGGTGCAGAAAATTGATTGCGATTCAACAAATGTGACACAGTTTTGTTTCAATTTGATTTTCTTGTCGTTTTGATTGCAAGTTTGATCTGTTTGGTATTGAGCATTTTTTTGAGCTGTAAATGTGATCATTCCAGAAAGAACTTGACAAGCACAGTGTTTTAAAAGTAACCAAACACACATCAGATAAGCACAATCCTAGGTTAGGCCATGACAATATTCGCTAGATTCCACCCGGGTTTCCCTAACCGCATATCAGTAGCATGTGAATTCATAAGCTTGGATGCATGGGCTCCCCCTTATAGTGCACTCTCTTCTCAGGCCAACCAAGCTTCCAACCCCCATGAAACTCCCATTTCAAGCTAATCACCTCTACCACAAATTGTGAAAGTGTCGATGCCTTCACACCGATCAGTGCTGCACTAGAAAATAGAAGGATTTTGGCTTTCTATACAAGATTTTTTAGTTAGGGACCCCCGTTCAAGTGGCCATACATGGGGCAAGAGATTAATCACCATTAAGGTGGCACTCTAGCCTGAAGAGGTTAAGCTCAACAGGGTTTAAGGGAGTACAACTCCGTCCATATGACACATCCGTACAAGCAACCTTAGGTTTTCCCTTAAGGTTTACATTTATATACCAGTCGAGGGTAGCTTGGCTTTAGCTCCATTTTCAGTTTGAGTCGTGTTGGGGTGATGAAATCCCCAGGAAGGCCCAATTTCTAGAGTTGGTAACTATTTCTCTTACACCCAAGATTTCTCGAAAGTGCGAGGGGAGAGGATACTCCGATATACCAAGTCAGGGTAATAACAAATAAGAATGGGTCTGGTTTTCTAATCATGAGGTTTTCACCAAGTGAGAGCATACTCACCTACCATTTTTCAAACAAAATCAAATAGAAACAAACATGCATCCATTTTAAAAGCACCAAAATGAAGTGTTTTCTACACTAGAAATTGCAAACACGTTGTTTGAAAAATGAGTCTTTGACAAGCGTAGCTGCAAAACCACAAGTTAGCAATTTTATCCACCAATCTTGGACCCACGAAATGTAACTGCCACATGCTGTGAAACACAATTAGTAACACGACAACCCCTACTGGGCAGAATGCAGAAAATAAACTAGAATGCTAAAAGAAAACAGAAAGAACAGAAAAAACCTTAAAAATCCTAATGTAAATGAGAAGAAAACTTTACCAAGCGAATGCGTCACAACAGAGCAAATGCATCACTTGGTTCATCAAATGCGGCTCTGTATTTCAACTACAGCTTTCTGGACTACAATTGCGGCTTTCCTATTTGCGAATGTGTCGCAACGCATCAAATGCATCATGATTTTTAAAAAAACGGTTGTCACTCCATACCTATACCTTCAAAAATAGCAGAAAACACAAAATCATACAAAAATAATAGAAAATAACAGAGTCATGTTCACGTCAGGTTCACCAATGTATTCAATGGAAAATTAGATTTGTTAGCTTATTAAATAATAACATCAAAAATCCAAAGAGGCTATCAAGAACAATGGAAAATCAAAACAAAGAATGATTATACCTTCCTTTCCTTTCATGTTTCACCTTCATAGCACTTTCTAGTTTGCAGCAAGTCAATGAGGCCCTCAGATTTCAAATTGAGCAACCTACAATAATGCCAAAGCCCTATGCAAATGTTGAAGGATTTGATAAAATTATGCCTATGTCAATGACAATTTGATAAATGCAAGTAATGACTACCAATGCTAGAATGACTAAAATGCCTATATTAAAAATGACTCGATCCCGAAATTATGAACAAAATTGTCTTTTATAGAAAACACAATTTTGAGTGGACGGATGAGATTAAATTCTAAGAAAGACCTAGAATGAGAGGTCCAGATTAAACCTGAGAATCCCTAATTATGGTTAGGGAAAATTCATTAATCAAATAGCCAAAATAAAATCTCAGATAAATGGATCGATGGTGGAAAATAAATGAGATAAATTAATTAGAAAATAAAGATTTTCAAAAATCAAGAAGATAAAGATTGCCTGATTTGCGAGCTTCGAAAAATCAAGAAGATAAGATTTGAACTAAAGATCATATTTGAAAAATCAAGAATCTGCCTGATTACTTGATTTTTGGAAGATTAGTTACCAATTTGAATTAAATTAATTCAAATTATGGATTTTATGAGACAATAAATAATATTTTTTAGATTATTTACCAAAACAGACTGACAGTTAAGATTGTGATGACATTTTAAATATTTTAATGTATTTAAAATGAGAGGAATATTAAATTGGCAATTAAATAATTAAATGTAATTATTTAATTTAGAAGATAAGATTAATTAAATAAATAAATTAATCAATTCATTTAATTAAAGCAGTTAGTGACATATTAAATAAATAAATAAATTTTATTTATTTAATAATTAGGAAGAAATATATGACGAAGGGAAATTAAATAAGTTAAGAAATTTATTTAATTAAAGGAAGACTTGGACAATTAATGGCGTATTTAATAAATAAATAAAATTTCTTTATTTAATAATCATGAAGAATACAAAGACATGAATTAATTAAACAATTATAAATTATTTAATTAATAGTCGAATGTGGACCAAGGACATAATTAAATGTCATAATTATGCTAGGACGAAAGTGGTAAAAATGAAGCTTGCAGGCCTAGGTCATTTTTAGGTGTCTACATAAATAGTTGATTTCCATGTTGTATGCTTTTATGGTAGAGAAATAGCTTAAGAAAACTGGATTATGTCATTGGACTTCTCTATTTTTCTTAAAGTTGTTGTTTTGTCATGCTATGCTATATTAGGAGGAAGAGTTCATGTGGTTTCTAGGATATTATTCTATTACTCATATGAAATATTTATGTTTGATTAGACCTTAATGAACACTACCTGCGAAAAGATTTGAAAATCTACATTGTACTTGAAGTTAGCCTTTGTTGTTCATTCTCTTTCTAAAAATGAAGGGTTGTGGCATTTTATGTCTAATTATATCACTCATAGAAATGATTTGGGTTTAAAATTTTGTAAAAGCTTTAGTGCAACACCTTTTATATTTTATGTTTACATTTCTTTCTCCCCTTATCTCAAAACCCCAAAGAAGAGCCGAATTTCTATAAAATCCCTAGAAGAATTCAGTGCGATGCAATTTTTCCCCCACTCACTGAATTTCCCATAAGATTATTGAAGAAGCACAAGCTTTGATGATCAACAGTTCTTTGTCTAGCATGCCTAGTTGGACAAGAAGTTTTCCAAATGCCTAATTAGAAGTCAGAAATATTTTTTGAATTAGGCTAAGGAAGGAAACTAGAAGTTTCATGCCCAAAGTCCAAACAAGAGCATCTTCGAGAGGTCACTTCTAGTACTCTTAGTTACCTGCCTCAACCCCTAGGAGGAGAAGACTTACAAGCTTTGTATCACCTATAAGGAGCAATAGAGTAAGAAGTAAGAGCCTAGTATCTGGAGCTTTATCTACTCCACCTGAAGGCTCAAACATCCAAATTAGAATACCTATATACTTGATTCACAAGAGTCTTTCTTTATGGCTTATGTCCCTCCCCTTGCTCCTAGAAACTTCATAACATGGGATAGAGGTAGTCCACTGCAACCTCCCACACCCCAAGATGTGCGGTCTGCCATACCTGCTAATGCCCTCAAGGCTAACCCAACATTCTCCAGAGAAGACTTCAAAACACCTTTCGAACACCTTCAAAATATAGCGAAAGTATGTAGGGTACATAATATAGTGAAGGAAAATATCACTCTAAGGTTGTTAGCCACCTCTTTCAAAGGAAAATCCCAATATTGGTATTGATCTTTGGCTTCAAGCTCTATTATCTCTAGGGAATAGCTTGAAGAGAAGTTTTTCAAATGTTTTTTAGAAAAGGAGATCACTCCTCACTATTACATCAATTAATCACCTTAAAAAGGGCCCCACAAGAGGCCATGATAAATTTCAACACCAAGTTTTATAAAACCTAGTAGAGGATCCCCATGACTACTCGACTCCTAGTTAATATGGAATTCATGTTCTATCTAAAGGCTATCAATTTGGACATCATAGTTGTGATAACTTCCATGGGAGGAGACATCTTTCTTGACACACATGAGGTGGTGGTGTGCATGGAAAATAGTCTGATCAATGTTGGGAAGCTCCCACCACGCCCCCTATGCCTATGTTCGTAGAACTCTCTAGAACATCTTGAGAAGAAGCTTCTCCAAGAACTTCTGCTACACAATCGATGTCGAGCACATTGCAGTCCATGTATGTGTATCCCACCACACAAAGCAGCACGTCGGGCTCCAACTTAGTCATGTTGGATATTAATTACATGAAGTGTCTCATGCAGACTTTTGCTAATGATCTAGTTATCATCAAACAGTATTTGGTGATGCCTCCAAATCCAAGCACTCAGACCTACGAAAAAATTAAGCCATCCTATCAATAGAACACATACCAGGGGCTTTCATGAGGAGGAGGCCAACAAATGACATCCGTGAACCAGATAGTTCTGGTCACCATGCCGCTTTAGATGATAAAAGACAGCCAGAGCAAAGAAATGATCCCAGGCTAGAAAAAATTGGTAGAAGAGGAGAATGTATGGAATTTCCCATGAAGTAATAGTCATCTTCCCCAAAATTTCCCTAGGAGAAATATGCAACAAAAGATAGTAGAACAAAGAAGCAAAGGTGTGCTCCTGAGTGAGATGAATACAAGCCTTCTAAAATGGAGAATGCTAGTTGTAGAGCACAAATGCAAGGGATGTCCCTAGAGAAGGAGCTAGATATTGCACTTGATCAAGCATTGTTCTCATGGATGGAGGAAGAAGATGCGATATTTGCAAATGAAGCTCCAATGACTAGTGCTTCACAAGTACAATCAGATTACAACACGAGGTCTAAAAGAATGCTCATTAGAGAATATGTGCAACAACTTCAGCCATGACCTCAGTGATGTCAACTACCACCACAAGAGAAGAAGTTTTCACCACTTGTCATCCATCCTATCCTATAGCCACATAATCTACTGTTGCTAGAGAAAGAGACAAGTGAAACACCAAGCCTAGTCATGTTAGAATGTTTTCTTCTGAAAATGAGGGAAGTACCACCATTTAATCCCAAGGCCCAAATGGTTGGGAGGCTTAATGTGGTGGAGAAATTGAAGAAGGTGCCCACTAATGTATCATTGTGGGACATCATATCTATTCCCAAACAAAAGACTCTACTTCAAGAATCATTAAAGAAAGAAGAGAAAATGCCTCAAATAGGAGTAGCTTTGATATGCAATCAAAGAAAAGAAAAGGTACTTGTGTCAGAACCTCAAGCTGATCAAACACAATATATTCACAAAGGGTACTAATTGACTAACCTTCCACTTCACAAAAGGAGATACTACTGATTTCAAGGTGCCAGGTATGTATAAATTGAGGGAATACTATTTAAGAGAAATTATGATGGTGTGCTACTCCGATGTCTCAACAACCTACAGGTGAAAAGAGTTCTTAACGAATTTCATCACAGTCTTGAGGGTGGACATTTTTTCACCAAGAGTACCACTTTAAAGATAATGCGAGCAAGATATTATTGGCCCTTTATGTTTACCGAAGCACATCATCTAGTGCAGAAGTGTACACAATGCCAATATTTTGTTAGCAAAAGAAAGAATGTTTCTTTACCCCTGACCTTGATTGTAACCGAAGAACCCTTTTCCCAATGGGGTTTGGATTTTATTAGACTGAAAAATCCTATTTCCAATGCCAGACACAAGTTGATCCTCCTAGAAAATGATTACTTTACAAGGTGGACAGAGGCCATAGCCCTAAAGAATGCAATAGAGGGGGAAATTGTTAATTTCCTCAAAGAGATAATAGTTGTATTGGGTCTGTGACCCAAGACCATCATATCTGACAATGCCTAATATTTTTTTGGGTCGGGGATATCATATCTTGCTATCAAACATGGGATTTTCCTTAAAAATTCATCAAATTACTACCCACAAGGGAATGGGTTAGCAAAGTCCACCAACAAAAACCTAATTAGGTTAATCAAACACATTGGGTCAGAACAATAAAGAGATTGGCACAAGCATTTATGAGATGCTCTATAGGAAGATTGAATTACACCCAAGAGATTCTGAAGACATCCCCTTATGAGTTGGTGTATGAAAAAGAGGTAGTGATACCCATTTCCATAGAAATTCTTTCTTTGCAACTACTAAAAGCCTTGAAGATTGAAGAAAATGGTGGAATGGAAGTATGGTTGGTAGAACTCTTCAAATTGGAGGAAGATAGAGAAAAGGCTCATTGAACCATGATCAATCGCTAATAGACAGTCAAGCGATGGTTTGAAAAAATGACTTCTAATAGTATGTGTAGGATCATCATGGAAAAAAAAAGCCCTTAATTTGCGAAAAATTTAGAAAAATTGTAGTTAGGCAACTTGACCTAAAATTTTGAATAAGTTATGTATATTATTTCAAAAATATGTGAGAATATAATCTATAGAAAATTGAATGTAGTTTCTAAACAGCTAGGTTTATTTAAAAATAATAATCTATTTGGTGAAAATTTGAAATTTCAATGTAGTAGTACTTAAATTTTAGGGAAAAAAATAAGAAGTAGGTATCTATCTGACCACCCTAACCACAATAAAATGATAATATTTTTTTATAAGATTTTAAATATAAGTAGAGGACTCATGTCCCAATGTGATGCATATTTTTTTGTAATTATTTTCCAAGTAAATAATTAATTATGAATTTTTTTTTACAAATTTTAAAAAATATAAAAACTCGTATGTCTGACCACCTTAACTTGGTTAAAGCATCATGAATTTATTAAAAAAAAATTAAAATCTTATAGTATGCAAAGCATAGAATGTGACACATGTTTTGGATTAAAAAAATGTGATACCGTTTCAAAGCTATAGATGTTTTTCAATCAGCATATCAATCAAGATGTTAGTCATAATTCCAATAGAAAATGAATAATAATTATTTATTAAATTCAAAGTAAAGCATAATTTATATTGGTGGAAATTTGAGAATCTCCTATAAAAACCCTTTTCGTTTCATCAGTTTTTGGTAAAAATGTCGTCAGTCGCATACCCTACACATACCCATCATATCGCCACTTTTTGGCCCATCATGATTCTGCATATACCTCTAACCTAGAATTCAAAGAAGGACTCTTTTTGCTAAAGTACGATGAATGTACTACAAAACTAGGGCAACACACAGAATTTGAAGCACTATGGAAAGGACCTTTTCAAATCAGTGCATGTAACAAAAGAACATGTACAAGCTTGAAGATATGGAGGGAATTCTTTAGATATACCAGTGAATGGTATTCATTTGAATATTTTCCATTAAAATGCACAATTCTTTAAAAAATTTAACAGCTATGTGTATACACCTAAAAAGGGTCATCACATTCAGTTAATTAAATACAACCTATTTGATTAATGCTTCAACTACATATAAATGAGGTCTTAATTTATTTATATTGTTCACTTTCCTTTTAATTCTTCTAATTCACATTCTTCTAAATAATTAAATAAACAAAATAACCTAAACGTGTTTATTTAATTAACCCTCCTTAATCTTGATTAAGAATTAGAGCACATTTCTACAACTTTTTGTGTCCCACCTCACAAAAGTCACATGAAAATAAATGAGCCTAATTATTAATTAGAATTATCCTCACACACACTTCCACCAATGAGAAAAAGCACATTGCTTTATTCTCCCACACTTCCAACAAATTTGGAGCACATAGGTCATTGTTTCACACACTTGGGAATCCCATACATTTTGCATGTTTCCAATTGGTCAAGGGATTCTCTCCACACACATGGCATGTTGTCCTTGGTCAAGGGGACAACATCCTGATTACTTTCATCTCCACTATCTATTATTTATCCTTCAAATCTAGACCGTTGATAGGTGCCACCTCACATAATGCTTGAGAAACCCTATAAATACACCCTCTTTCCTTAGCATTAATGATCCACCTTTTGAGTAATGTTATAATGCTATTTGAGATACAAATTGGAATAGTGTTATAATGCCATTTTTCATTGACACTTTGAGTATTGTTAACATGCAAGTTTTTTGTAGGAGCTTGGAGCTTTCATGGAGTCTTATACGTAGTTTTCATATCATGTGTTACTTTGCATTCTCATTTACATTACTTAATTGTTTCATAGTTACATTTTATCATCCCCATTGCATCATAGTTACATTCTAGGTTAGTGTGTTTTATGTTTGCATTTGATCATATGCATAATCATGGATAGTTCATTTTAGTTTCATATCATCTCACTCATTTCCACTTGTTCATTCATCATCAATATCATTCTTTGTTTATTGTTCTATCCATTACCCTTTCCATTGTTTGGTTTCATTTAGAAGCATACCACTAATCATTCCAACACACATTTGTACATAGAAATCATATTAGCTTGCATATTAAGCATCAAATCTCACTTTCTAGGTAGTCATTTTAACAACCTTTGTGCCCATAGAAATTTGAGGGCCAAATCGTTTAATAAATCCCTACAAATAGAGGACAATGATACATATTGGAAAGGTTTGATTGTATTACAAATAGACTAGCTTTACTTGCTTCAAACTTTGAATGTAAATTGTCTCATTAAGGTTTGTGTTGAAGTTAGATCTCTCCACATTTGCACACACAAAAAATGGTGCCCACCATAGGGCCTTTACCCCACTTATTGCTAACTTTTTTTATGGTTTCATGATTGTAGGTTCAAGGTTTATGACTTGGGAACATTTTGAACCTATGTGGAGGAAATTCTGATTTTTTGAGGCATTTCTAGGGTTTTTTTAGAGTTTTGGCACCTCTTGTATCTATTTTGGCATCTCTTGCAATTAGTGCAAAGATCATTTTCAGCTGTTTTGAGACCATTTTGGCTTGTTCTGAGAGTTTTGGTGCCTCTTGTACCTATTTTGGTGCCTCTCGCAACTTGTTTTGAGATTATTTTCACCTGTTCTAGGACCATTCTCAGCCACTTTAAGAGTTTTGGTACCTCTTGCACCTATTTTGGCACCTCTTGCTTGAGTTTTGGTGCCTCTTGCAACTTATTCCAAGATTTTTTTCACCTATTATGGCACAATTCTAGGCCACTTTAAGAGTTTTCGCACCTCTTGCACCTATTTTGGTGCCTCTTGCAACTTGTTCTAAGACCATTTTCACTTGTTTTTGGACCCTACTGCACTATTTATGGAGTTTTGGTGCCTCTTGCACCTATTTTGGTGCCTCTTGAAAACTGTTTCAGGGAGTTCTAGCTTGTCTAACTCTACTTTTGAGATTTTTGTCTCTATTGTGGTGCCTCTTGTCTCTATTTTGGTGCCTCTTGTAGTTTGTCACCAAATTAGAAACTCACATTCTATGTTGTGCATTAGTAGGTTTTCCTAGAATTTGTTGTCAAAGACTCAAAACATAAACTACTAACACATTGCAAGGGTTGGACGTTATTCACTTGTTTTCCTTTTGGTTAAGATAAGAACATAGCTTAATTAATAGTTTAACAAATATCATGTTTCCTTTTGGTTAAGTTAGGAACATAACTTAATTCTCGGGTTAATGAACACCATGTCTTTGTATGTGATGGATGGTAGGCATATGCTCTCCCATTAACTAGGTGATCCAAAAAGCTAGACCCATTCTTGTTTATGTGTGAGTGTAAGTGGATTATATGGCATGATTTATCTCTTTATTCATGTGAAATAAAGATTTATCAAACTATGGGTATACTTGTTTGCTTTTGTTTATCCTAGAGGGCCTACCTTGTGGGAAAAAGTAATCACCCAAGGGAACAACCCAACTAGTAACACACTAAAGCCAAGCGACTTCCAACCAGGATATAAATGTGGATACTTGAGGAAAGTTCAAGTATCACAAGGATAATACATACAAGATGGATCGAAAGGGACTCTCACCATATGGATTATCTCCCACGAATGAAATTCCCACATTAAAACCCTTGTTGTAGATTTTCCAAAATCCTTTATCTATTCTTTGGTGCAGCAATAGTTGTTGCCAAGGCATCCACATTCTCGCAGTTTTTAGTAGAGGTGATTGGTTTTCCATGGGAGTTTCATGGGGACTGGAAGCTTGGTTGGCCTAAGAAGATAGTGCACTGTAAGGGGGAGCCCGTGCAACCAAGCTTCTAAATTCATCCGCTAAAGATATTGCGGTTGGGGTAAAACCCACATGGAATCTAAAAGAATACAGTCTTACATAGCCTTAGGAGTGTATATTTTGCTTGATGTGTCTTCAAAATGAAACTCAAACAAAACACCATAAAAAATGTTATATTTTGAAATTGAAAACCTTGGTTCATAACTATATTCATTAAGGTAGATGAGTCAATAACTTAGCTACGTCCATCTTTAGAAAATCAGTCCTTTCAATAGTGTTCAATCTTTCCTTAGGAAAAACAATCAAAATATGTGGTTTACACGATGATTTCATGAAAGGTCAAGATTAGAAAACCAAAGATCAAACCTCTTAGTCCAAAACAACATCAAAAACATTTTTCTATGCTCTCAACTTTAGAGAAAGGAACTAACCTTCAATTTTTACAAGAGAGATTGCAAAAACAATCTAGAATTATACATGATGTACTATTGTCAAAATCCAAGACTTTTCCAACATTTTGAGTACCTTTATTACACATCTTGAATCAAAACTCTAAGTCCAAGATCGTTCCTTAGATACCTTAGTAGTCTCAACATTGTTGAAACTAACCTATAAAAATGGAACTTTCCAAAATAAACCTAGATCTAAACATTTCAAGGTGCCTAAATCATCAAAATCCATCACATCTTTTCTTGTACAACCTAGTCTCATCTTCAGGATTTTTCATCCTTTAGTCATCAAACTACGTCATACAATCAAATAAAACTTAGTCTAATCAATAGAATTTTTCATTCTATTTGACTTAGTTGTAATCCTTATTACTATTTCAAACTTAGATCAAAGCTTAGTCTAAATCATAACACTTGTATGCCCATCCAAAAGGGATCACAAAAGAGGAGACTTAAGGACAAGGAACATGGAACACCCAACTTTGAAATGGAAAACATAGGAAGTTCGAGTAGTGAATTTTTCGATATCGAAACTCACAACATTGAACCTCAAAATAGTGAGATCCCTAGCAACATGGCTGATGTAGAAGAAACCCCTATTCCTAGACACAACAACACTCAAGGGGAAGAAATAAATGATGAGAATATCTGACAAGCAAAAAAGGACCCCAACTTCATTAAGTTTTTGGAAAATATTTTTGAAAGAGATGGGGAAAAATACCTATTGATGTTATCCAATCAAGGATTCAAGCTTCCCCCTAAGTTTGATATCAACATCTTAAAAGCACCTCTCCAAAAGCCTAAAAAGGAAATAGAACAAATGGTTACTTTAACTCACCAAATGAAAAACCTTCAACAACAAGTTCTAGATATGCAAAGGGGAACTTCGAAATGATACTTGATTGAGGACATTTGTCCTTATCCCTTTAATCAATCCATCACCATGATTCCTTTTCCTAAACATAGTGAATTTCAAAGTATGATAAATACAATGGTACAACTTGTTAGCTCTCAAAAACACAGGTAAGAATACCTTAAGAGGTTGCCAATCTCTTGATATGTTTCAAGGTAATAGACAAGGCCAAATGATTTGAACCTTCTACTCTTCAGGTGCTACCAGACCTAGGCAGGTGCACCTATGTGAATAAAGTAGACTTAAAGTTGTATGACTTGATTGAATTGATGGATCTATTAGGATGGCACAAATTCTAATAGACATGAAAGCTTGCTAACTTTTCCTAATCCTAGTATTGAAATTGAGGTATGGATGTTTTAATAAGATTTTATGAAATTCTAAAATATGAAGTGTGACCAGTGCCTACTTCTATTGGGCTAATTGAGTCAAGATTTGTATAATGGCACTTGTGACTATTTACAGCTTATGTAAATGTGCAAGAGTATAATTATCTAATTCTTCTTAATGATCCAAATGTCCTTTTCCAAATTACTGTGATTAATCAAAAGGATGTAATCTTGTCTTGCAAGAACCAGTTAATTGAACCACACAAGAGCATCAAGTGTGCTTTGATAAATTGATAAATATCCTTGATATTTCAATTTAAATAATCAAGAAATGACAAACTTGGAGACAACCAGATAATTTTTTCAATAAATTCGACAAACAATTGACACCATTATTGGATCACCAGATAAATATGTTCTTCTCCATTATATAATTTTAAAAGATTTTACAATACATATCATGATGTTTTATTTTGGCAACTGTTCAAACTACCAACTATCTAATCTACTTATTTCTCCTAAATCTAATCCCTTTAATGACCTAATTTTATTGTACATATATACATTGTTTCTTTAGGGTTGTGACTCTTCATAGCATCCATCTGGTGCAACTCTTCAGTTATCATTGGCAAATAAAATATTTAATTAATTTCCCTTTTGGAAAATTAAAATATTTTAATCTCTATTATCTTTGTCCCTCGTGAAAATTAATTCAATAATCTTCCTTTGCTGGAAATCTGCACTTTACTTTTTTACCGGTATGTATCTCCAATATGTCCTTCGAGTAAAAATAATTATCCCATTTTGTCCTCTTGATGCAAATTGATTTATTTATGCTTTCACGTGAAAAAAAAAATTTAGGTAAAATAATTACTTAATTGGTTAATTCTTCCATAAAAATATTTTACCTCTTAAAATGCTCTTACACCTTTGGTAGAAAATATCTTTCCTTCAACTGAAAATATTTCATAATATTTTACCCTTTATGCTTATCATGAATAAAATAATTCTCCACTTTTAAATCCCCTCGGTAAAATGAATAATTTTTTTTCCTCAAAGTATTATCGATTTCCACCATAAGCAAATTTCATTCAATTTTTTGTTTGCATTATGACCATACACACTCACATTTGGGTGACATAAAGCATCGGGAAGAATTATTTGATCTTAAATTTATATCAGAGAGTCTTGTCAATGCAAATTGTTGTAGGAATATTGTATTGCCAAGACATCATTCATGTCTTGCAGATATCACCAAGGCATCAAACCACTCTTGTA
Source organism: Sequoia sempervirens (assembly GCA_007258455.2). Lineage (NCBI taxonomy): Eukaryota > Viridiplantae > Streptophyta > Pinopsida > Cupressales > Cupressaceae > Sequoia > Sequoia sempervirens. The sequence continues at coordinate 34,986 of VDFB02377133.1, read as the reverse complement.
GATATCGCAGAGACATACGAAGTCGGAAAGACATTTGAAAAACTCATTCATGTCTTGTAGATATTGCCAAGAGTCTTGCAAATATTGCCAAGACATCAAACCACTCTTGCAGATATCGCCAAGACATATGAAGTCAGAAAGACATTTGAAAAACTCATTCATGTCTTGTAGATATCACCAAGAGTCTTACAGATATCAGTGAGACATATGAAGTCAGAAAGGCATTTGAAAACTCATTCATGTCTTGCAGATATCGCCAAGACATCAAACCACTCTTGTAGACATCGCTGAGACATATGAAGTTGGAAAGACATTTGAAAACTCATTCATGTCTTGCTGATATGTTTCTTTTTGCTTTATTGGTTAGACAAATTGAATGTCTTGTCAATAAAATTCCATTGGCGTGACATATATTCTTAAGCTAACTTGAAAATCTCACTCCGAGAGCATTCTTATTGCCAATCGGTGAGACCTCAAACCTGTCTTGCAGATCAGTGAGACCTCAAAAATGTCTTGCAAATTGGCAAGACCTCAAACCTGTCTCTCTGATGAACTTTTTCTTTGTTGCACAGTGACGAAAATGAGCCAGGTAGCCTCCAAAATGGAATTTAAAAACTGATCAAATGATGTTGAAAAGACATGACAATGCACTAGTATGTTGAGCCATGATAGGGGAACATGTTTACTAGATGATTTGGCACAAAATAATCCAGACTGAAAACTGTTAATGCTCAAAGTTACCCACTCAGCATTTTTTTAAAAAAAATTGCACCTGTCAAACTATGTAAAACTCATTTGATTTTGATTTTGAAAAAATACCAAATGATGTCCAAACACCCTAAAAATTGGCATGGAGGTAGACTTTGGTGTAGAGAATTGAAGGCACCAATCTGTTTGTGATTATTATCATCTATTTGCTTAATATTCACCCTCAAAGTTGACTTTTTTAATAGATTCCACTATGCTGACAACAGATTTTCTAGAAAACCCTTCAACTTGTTGCTTCAAAACTTTGTCAAAACAAATCTTAGATGAACACGTCTGCAAAGGTATTTTGCTTGAAATTTACTAACTTCATTTTGTGATTTTTCAAAGTGAGCAACTTGACAGAATTTTCAACTGTACTCCTAAGTGTTAAAATTAACTTTTTGAATATGGGGACTTAAAATTTGTATGAAATTTTAAGTACCAATAGTGGCTCCATCTAGGTATGAATGATTGTGAGATCATTACAAGAATCTAGGTCACTTGGAAGAGCAGACCAAATATTTTATTCATTTGTGTAGCAGACTTGAAACTCTTTTATGTCATGAACTAACATGGTTTTTGAAAAACCATACCACATTTGATGGCATGAGGCCACCAAAAGGAATTGTATTTATTTTCCCCTATCAAATACCTTTCTTTGATATGAATTCATAAAATTCTTCTTGAGAACACTCATGCAATCAACCCTACTATTGTCATTAAAAATTTTTAGAAAATTATTGTGCTCAGCTTGACCCAAATTATTTTCACCATTATGCAGTTTATATGTTTCGTTATCATATGATAAATCTTTCTCATCTTCATTGTTCAATGTGTATGCATGTTTAATGCAACATTCCTCATTGTTTTTTTCACTATCATGTTTTGTAAAATGTTCTCCCAGTTGTATTAAAAATTTACCATCAGAATGCCATTCTTGTAAATCTGAAAATTCATCCACATCAACATTTTTTGAAACAACCATATTTGAAATATTTTTTACTTCCTCCATATCACTAATTGGAAATGAGACAAAATTCTAATCCACACTACCATCATCACGAATATTTGAACCAATTAATGCAGGAAATGAATTTTTTGAATCTTGATATGTATATTTTATATACTCCATTTCCAGCAGATCTAAGATTTGCTCACTGTTGAGTGAATATGTGTCATCATCCACCATACTACTATTGTGTTCTTTATCCTTTTTATCATCAAAAAATGGTAGCTCAGATGTGTTGATCTAATATTCATTTTTCTCACTACTTGGTGCATCACTTTAATTATCAAGAAACACTTCATCTTCAACATAAAATGGATTTGAAAACACATAAAATTGATTTTCTGGCATACCTTGGAAAAATCTCAACTAATCTTCTTCTATCTTCTCATCATACAATGGATTTGAAAAAAAATTAAAACCATTTTCAGATGTACAAACCTCTCCTTCATCAAGTGTGTCTTCATGGCTTTCAACTACAGCTAGAGGTATTGTTTTCTCATTGTCAAATGGATCCACATTTTCCATTGCTTCTTCTTCTCGATCATCACCAGAACTATAAGAATCATCTTGTTGCGGATCAACATCTAAACATTCAAAAAATCCTTCATAACATACACTGTCACAACCTGTTATGCAAGAGAGAATTTCTATATCTTCATCTTCCTCATGTAGGTTGTTATAGGAATCATTCTGACTTGCACTTGTCTCATATTTTATTGGTTGCATCATCTAAACAATGTCTCCATTTTCATTAATAATTTCACCATTGTCTCCATACCTTTTCCTATCTACAATGTCTATCCATTCATCTAGTTGATCAAGAGAAACTAGTATCCATGATTCAGGCCAATAAATTGGGTTTGGCTCATACACTTTTGTGAACTGCAAAATGATCTCAGACCTACTAGGTGGGAAATTAATAGGTATTCTCCTACAAATATCTGCCATTTTGCAGAGCAAAGAGCACCTAGATTCTCCTCTATATCTCCTTATGTCAAGAAAGGCATCCAAAATATTTTTGAAATATTCATCATTTTTCTTCATAGATTGTTGGTTCTGATATGTACCCTGCTGCAGATTCTAACTAACGCACGTCCAAGTGGGTTGGAGTTGTGTTGCACTTGACATTGATCATATTCATAGCCTTGATAGCTCACCAGCCTTTGTCCAAGAGGGACTGGATAAGCACTTTCTTTGACGATTGTGGTGAATGAATTCTTTGTTGTGCATGATATGCATTCCTTCCCTTGTGAAAATTTCTAATTGTATTACCACATGCTTGAGGGGTCCAATGCCTGCCTGCATTTATGTATTCATTCTTATTGTAGAATTCTCTTGATTGTAACAATTGTTGATTCAATTGTAGTGTTTCTTTCTTCAATTTCCATTTTTCTTTCTCTACTTGCAGCAGTTGCTTTTTCAATTCTTTCATTCCTCTTATCAACTATAGCCTTTCAAAATATTCTTTTGTTCCATACACATATTTTCTATCCATTCCTCATCAAGTTTTACTAGAGTCACCACTTACTTTTCAAAAAGTAGGAAAATTATTCTTTTGAAATTATTTTTTAATTTTCCCCAACAGAATCTCCTCACTCCAGATTTGAAATTTATATTGACTCTTTAAATGGAAAGGTTGGAATCAAATTTTCTAATGGTTTTCCCTAGCAGAGTCTCCAATTTCTTAGCTCTCAAAAACGTAAGTAAGAATACCTCAAGAGGTTGCCAATCTCTTGATATGTTTCAGGGTAAGAGACAAAGACAAATGATTTGAACCTTCTACTCTTCAGGTGCTGCCAAACCTAGGTGGGTGTACCTATGTGAATAAAGAAGACTTAAAGTTGTATGACCTGACTAAATTGATGGATCTATTACAATGACACAAAGTGTAATAGATGAAATCTTGCTAACTTTTCCTACTCCTAGTATTGAAATTGAGGTATGGATTTTTTAATAAGATTTTAAGAAATTCTAAAATATGAAAGGTGTGACCAGTGCCTACTTCTATTAGGATAATGGAGTCAAGATTTCTATAATGGGTGACTTGCTTAATGGCTATAATTCAAATTGCTTGGCACTTATGACTGTTTACAGCTTGTGTAAACATGCAAGAGTATAATTATCTAATTCTTCTTAATAATCCAAATGTCTTGTTCCAAATTACTATGATTAATCAAAAGGATTTAATCCTATATTGTAGGAACTAGTTAATTCAACCACACAAGAGCAGCAAGTGTGCTTTGATAAATTGATAAATATCCTTGATATTTCAATTTAAATAATCAAGAAATGATAACCTTGGAGACAACCAGATAATGTTTTCAATAAATTCGACAAAAAATTGACACCATAATTGCATCACCAGATAAATATATTCTTCTCCATTATATAATTTTAAAATATTTTACAATACATATCATGATGTTTTATTTCAGCAACTATTCAAACTACCAACTATCTAACCTACTTATTTCTCCTAAATCTAATCCCTTTAATGACCTGATTTTATTGTACATATATACATTGTTTATTTAGGGTTGTGACTCTTCACAACATCCATCTGGTGCAACTCTATAGCTATCATCGACGAATAAAATATTTAATTAATTAACCTTATGGAAAATTAAAATATTTAATCTTCGTTATCTTTGTCCCTCGTGCAAATTAATTCAATAATCTTCCTTTGCTGGAAATATTCACTTTAATTTTTTACCGGTATGTATCTCCAATATGTCTTTCGAGTAAAAATAATTATCCCATTTTGTCCTCTTATTGCAAATTGATTTATGTACTCTTCCACATGAAAATATTTTTTAGGTAAAATAATTACCTAATTGGTTAATTCTTCCATAAAAATATTTTACCTCCCAAAATGCTCTTACACCTTTGGTAAAAAATATCTTTCCTTCAAGTGCAAATATTTCATAATCTTTTACCCTTTATGCTTCTCCTGAATAAAATAATTCTCCACTTTTAAATCCCCTCGATAAAATGAATAAAATTTATTTTTCCTCAATGTATTATCGATTTCCACCATAATCATATTTCATTCAATTTTTTGTTTGCATTATGACCATACACACTCACATTTGGGTGACATAAAGCATCAGGAAGAATTATTTGATCTTACATCAATATCAGAGAGTCTTGCCAATGCAAATTGTTGTAGGAATATTGTATTGTCGAGACATCATTCATGTCTTGCAGATTTCGCCAAGACATCAAACCACTCTTGCAGATATTGTCAAGACATACAAATTCAAAAAGAAATTTGAAAAACTCATTCATGTCTTGCAAATATCACCAAGAGTCTTGTAGATATTTCCAAGACATCAAACCACTCTTATAGATATCGCTGAGACATATGAAGGTGGAAAGACATTTGAAAAACTCATTCATGTCTTGCGGATATCGCCAAGAGTCTTGCAGATATCGGTGAGACATATGAAGTCAGAAAGACATTTGAAAACTCATTCATGTCTTGCAAATATCACCAAGACATCAAACCACTCTTGCAGATATTGTTGAGAAATATGAAGTCGGAAAGACATTTGAAAACTCATTCATGTCTTGCTGATAGGTTTCTTTTTGCTTTATCAGTTAGACAAATTGAATGCCTTACTGATAAAATTCCATCGGCGTGACATATATTCTTGGGCTAACTTGAAAATATCACTCCGAGAGTATTCTTATTGCCGATCAGTTAGACCTCAAACCTGTCTTGTAGATTGGTGAGACCTCAAAAATGTCTTGCAGATCAGCGAGACCTCAAAAATGTCTTGTAGATCAGCGAGACCTCAAAAATGTCTTGCAGATCGACGAGACTTCAAATATGTCTTGCAGATCGAAAATACCTCAAACCTGTCTCTCCGATGAACTTTTTCCTTGCTGCACAGTGATGAAAATGAGCCAAGTAGCCTCCAAAATGGTTTTTAAAAACCAATCAAATGATGTCGAAAAGCCATGAAAATGCACCAGTATTTTAAGCCATGAAAGGGGGACATTTTTTACTAGATGATTTGGCACAAAATGATCTAGACTGAAAACTATTAATGCTCAAAGTTTCCCATTCAGTTTTTTTTTTGAAAAATTGCACCTATCAAACTGTGTAAAACTCATTTGATTTTGATTTTGAAAAAATACCAAATGACATCCAAACACCCTGAAAATTGGCATGGAGGTAGACTTTGGTGTAGAGAATTGAAGGCACCAATATTTTTGTGATTATCATCATCCATTTGCTTAATATCCACCCTCAAAGTTGACCATTATAACAGATTCCACTATGCTGACAACAGATTTTCTAGAAAACCCTTCAACTCGTTGCTTTGAAACTTTGTCAAAACAAATCATATGAAGCTAAAAACTTGCAAAGATACTCCCATATGATAGATGAACATGTCTGCAAAGGGATTTTGCTTAAAATTGTACTAACTTCATTTTGTGATTTTTTAAAGTGAGCCACTTGAGCAAATTTCTCAACTGTACTCCTGAGTGTTAAAATTAACTTTTTGAATATGGGGACTTAAAATTTGAATGAAATTTTAAGTCCCAACACAACTGATCCATTAGATCACATAAGTGAATTCTGAACTATGAGTCTATAATTTGCACATGAGGAAACTTATTTGATGAAACTATTTCCACAAAGTCTAGGAGAGACATGCCTTGAATGGTTTTCAAAGTTTAAACCTCCCATCAACACATTTGAAGAATTGGTCAATAGATTTCTCACTCAATACTCTTACAACATCCAACATGATATCACCATGAAAGACCTTTATAACTTGAAATAGAAAAAGGGTGACTCCTTTCTCATTTTATTGCAAAAATGGAGGAGAATGTTCACAAGGTATTCTCTTCCCATGCTTGAAAAGGAAAAGATAGATATTTTCACTGAAAACCTAAAGAATGAGATGAGTTATAGATTGGAATTACAATGTCCCCCTACCTTCGTAAAATTGATTGAAAATGAAATTAAAATCGAAGAAGCCTTAGTCAAAAGAGGGCTCATTAAAGTATACAATGAAAACAACTCATCCATTTCCTCTAACAACTACAACAGTGGGGACAAACCTAAATTTTGGAAACGAAACAAGAAGGTGGGTACCAATGAGGTCATAACTGAAATTCAAAATAAAAAACCTATGTTCAACCTAATGGCAGCTGCCACTAAGACTAATCAGACCAACAATCCTCCCAACACTTCAAATGTCAGCCAAAAAAACAATCAAACTAATCTGGGGACTAAAGCAACACTGTTTCCAAAACCTTCCAATCAACATAAATTCACACCATTGGGACAATCCTTATATTTTTCCTTAAAGGAACTTACTAAGGCTAAGCTTAACACAGTGCTAGAAGCACGAAACTGGGATCCACAAGTCAAACCCTTTTGGTGGAATGATTCCCATTACTATGATTATCATCAAAACAAGAGTCATATGATGAAATATTTTTGGCAATTAAAACACACAATCCAAGATCTCATTGATAACAAAAAGGTACACATTGAAGGACCCCAAACAAACAATGATCAGGAAGTGTTCAAGAACCCTTTACCCAATTATGAAAAGGGAGAGTCCTCTACATCGAATACCAAAGGCAAGGATATAAACTATGTTTATGATTCTACCATTCATTGTATTGAGATGGTTGAGAATTTCATCCAAAACAATGAAATTGGAAGACAAGGGAATTATGCCACTACTGAAACCCAGCACAATGATGACACCATCTCACATCAAATCAATGACCTTGTACCTAGAAATTTGAACACTAACGTTGATAGGAATGAAAATAAAATTAGCGTCCTCAAAATCATAAATGATCAAGAAAATATGCCTATCAATGCAATAACAAGAGGACAAGCCAAGGTAATATTGAAAGGAGCTACCCCTTCCACATCCAAATTAAATGTTTTTTATGTAACTCAATATAACATCATTGATTAGTTATAGAAGATACCCACTCAAATATCCATATTGGAATTTCTCAAGATTTCATTGGCACACAAAGAAATCCTAGAACAAGCTTTGGTTTCCACCATAGTCCCAAACAATTTGGAAGCATGTACATTTCAAGCTATGGTGGGATATTTGACTGCACCTCATTGCTTATCATTCTCTAAACATGACAATGCATCCACCACTTGTCCACATAATGTTGCTCTCCACATTGAAGTCCTAATCCATAAACATTGTGTCAAACATGTCCTTATAGATGGAGGAGCAAGGCTAAATATTTTCACTCTCAAGCTTGTTCGTGCATTAGGATATTCTAAAAATGTATTGATCCTAGAAGGAAAATCACCATAAAAGCATATAATGATGAAGAAAGATTCTCCCAAGGATTGATCATCTTACCCATTCAAGTGGGACCAATCATCAAAGACATAGTGTGCTAGGTATTAGACAAGGAATTGACATATAACATACTCTTGGGATGACCATGGATTCATGAAATGCAAGCGATACCATCAATCTATCATTAATGCCTAAAATTTCCTTTCAATGGACAGGAGGTCCCCATTACTGCCGATTCTAACAATCCCCAATATTGTAATGCACTTAGAACAATTCAAGACATCTCTGTACCACATAATAGAGAAGTCATCAACTTTGACCCATCAAACAAAGAAATTCTAGTGGGTTCTTCATCAAGATAGAATGAGAAAAGGGGTCATTGACTCTATTTCATGCAACAATGGAAGTCAGCTTGATGCCTTATCAAAATAGTTGGAAAAGACCCAAATAAAAGACAAGGGCATGGGGGAATACTAATTTGAGCCATCTTCATACTTTTCACAACTTTCATCTTCTCCTACGTCACATGGACAACCATCCACCTCAAGACAACAATCTTTACAACCCATCATGCTCTTTGATGGGAAGTGTATAAAAGCAAGCACTCAAGCAGAGGAATTAGAAGACAAAGATGTCCTAAATTGGTTATACAAAGATGAATAACATTCACAAGTATTAGTGTCCAATATATGCATAGATAAGTATGGCAAAGGTCAGACAATCCTAACAAGAATGGGATATGAGAGAAATGGTCCTTTAGGTAAAAGAAAAGAAGGCATAAGTGAACCAATAAAAATCATCACATTGAATCCCAAAGACAAAACAAGACTAGACTATAGGGAAGACTCAAAAGAGGAAGCTACTAAAAGAGTTGTTGAAAGAATCTTATAGCTACAGACTAGTGAGGATCATGAAATAGATTCCAATAAATATGAATGGGACTCCCTCTTTGAGGAATCTTGCCACGACAAAGAGATCAATGTAATCCAAAAGTATACACCAATATGTATGAAAGGAAAAAGTTCTGGTTCTAGACCCCTTGAATATGGATCGCAGTATGGCATTGACTCAACTGAAGACAATCATCCTTTGAGTGAGATAGACACGTTGGAAGAGAGTAACATCTTAGACCTCATTAGACAATTTGACAACATGGCTATCCTAATGTTTACACCTTATGATCTTGGCCAATCTAATGATTTCTTGTCCTTAATTCATCCTAAACTAATTGATTGGGATCAAAATGAGCTACTTGACATACCCACATTTTCAAACAATCATTCCCTTGTGAACTTCCTATTTTCTGATAATCCTGAAACATATTCTACCATTGAATCTCAAAACGAAGCTCCTAACGAAGGGATTGTCAAACCTTTTAGCTACAAAATGAAAAATATAAGAAATGGGTCTAATAGTGAAAACTATCTAATGGCACTATTAAATTAGGAAAAAGTAAAGACAAAGAGCATATCTCAAGGTGAAAACCTCCCTGAGCCACCAAGAGATGGAAGGTTTCACACTCTCCCAGACACTATCAAGAGATATCTTCAGTGCTAATAGAACCTACACAATCCATCAATGTTGGTACAACTAAGATAGTGAAGACCTTGCGTTTAGCGGAATCCATGACAGTTGAGGAGAAAACCTTGTTCTACCAAATTCTTGAAGGAGAGGAAAATCAACTTTGATTGGTCATATGCTGACATGCCAGGCATAGATTCAAAACTCATTATGCATCATTTATCAGTACCACCTGGCATAAAACCAATAAAGCAAAAATTGAGAAAGATGCATCCCCATATCGCCCTTCTGGTGAAAGATGAGTTGAAAAAGCTATTAGATTTAGGAATTAGAAGAGCCATTGACTATGTCAAGTGGATATCAAATATTTTTCTGGTATCCAAACCAAATAAGAGCATCAAGATATGCATGGACTTCAGGGATCTTAACAAAGCTTGTCCAAAAGATGATTTTCCTCTACCAAACATTGATCTAATTGTAGACTTGACTGCGAGGCACGAAATGTTATCACTTATGGATGGTTTTTCAGGATACAACCAAATAAAGATAGCACCTGAAGATCAAGATAAAATAACCTTCACATGTCCTTGGGGCACTTTTTGCCAAAATGTGATGCCTTTTGGGCTGAAAAATCCTAGAGCCACATATCAGAGAGATATGACTACCATCTTCCATGACATGATGTATACTTTTATGGAATACTATTTAGATGATCTATTGGAGAAATCCTACACTAGAGAAGGACACTTAGAGATTCTAGACAAAATCTTCACACAATTGGGGAAATTCAAGGTGAGGTTAAATCCCAAGAAATGTGTGTTTGGTGTAACATCAGCTAAACTTTTAGAATACATTGTCTCAGCTAAAGGCATTGAGGTGGATCCTACAAAGGTCAAATCCATCATGGAAATGCCTCCTAAACACATCAGTCAAATTAGATCATTACAAGGAAGGTTCCAATCCATCAAAAGATTCATTGCACAACTAGCTAATAAAACTCATCCTTTCAACCACTTATTACACAAGAATGTCTCTTTCAAGTGGGATGACAAATGTCAAGCTACCTTCAATCAACTAAAATAGTACCTGATGACACCACCTATGTTGATACCGCCAGTCAAGGGAAAACCACTATTACTATACATTGCAATAACTACAATATCTTTGGGAGCCTTGTTAGCACAAGAAGATTCTATAGGAAAGGAGAGAGTCATCTATTATATTAATAGGACCCTAAATGGTTATCAGATCAATTACACCTTTATTGAGAAAGCCTACTTAGCAGTTGTATTTCCTACACAACAATTGAGGCATTACATGTTGACTCACACCATCAAAATCATTGTCAAAATTGACCCATTAAAGTACTTACTCAACAAAGCTACTTTAATAGGGAGGTTAGCCAAGTGAGTCATGATATTGAGTGAGTTCAACATCTAGTACGTGGATTGGAAATAAATTAAAGGTTAGGAAATAGCAGATCAACTCACTAAAGCACCATTGTCAAATAACAATCCAATGAACATTGAATTCCATGATAATGATATCCTAACGATATCTACACAATAGTGGCTGCTATACTTTGATGGTTCTTATACACAACATGGATCAAGCACAGGAATCTTGTTTGTCTCACCACAAGGATACACAATTCCACAATCCTATAGATTAATGTTCCCCTACACTAACAACACAGTTGAATATGAAGCATTGATCATTGGAATCAAGATAGTTGATGAAAGGAAATTCATGAAATTGCTAGTCTATGGTGACTCACAATTGGTCATCAACCAAGTCAACAATGATTATCAAATAAAGGATGACAAGTTGCTGCCCTACAAGAAGATGGAGGATGATTTCAAAAAGTACTTTATTGAGATCAAGTTTTCACAAGCTCCCATAATAGAAAAAAAAGCTATAGATGCAATGGCCACCATTGCTTCTCTCTTACAGATACCTAAACAATGAAGATGTTATGAATTCATGGTAAAACAAGTGTCCAAACCAGCTTATGAATATCCATAATCCCAAGTGATATGCCATATGACCCTCAATTTTCATCTATGGAGAAATCCATACCTACTTGCAAGACAATACCCTTCCAAATAACTTATCTCGAAACCAAAAATGAAAAATTCATTCGACAAGCAACTTGCCACACCATAATAGCTGATGTACTTTATAAATGAGGTTTGGATGGTACTATTCTTTGATGTCTAGAACATAATGAATTTGAAATCACTTTACAAGAGGTTCACAAAGGTATCTATGGCACACATTCAAGTGGCTTAACCTTACCTAAAAAATTATTACAATTGAGGTATTAGTGGTTGAATATGGAGAAAGATTCATTTCAATATGTCAAAAGGTGTTCCAAATGTCAAATTCATGGAAACTTGATACATACACTGACACAAGAGTTGCATCCTTTCACAGCTACATGGCCTTTTTTCCAGTGGGGTTTGGACCTTGTAGGTAAGATTCACCGCTCTTCCTCTAATGGAATAAGTTAATAATCACAACCACATAATACTTCACCAAGTGGATTTAAGTTGTTCCTCTAATCACCATCACTAGGAAACAAATCTCATTATTAATACTAAATTATCTCATCTTTCGGTATGGTGTTCCTCAATCTAGCATTATAGATAATGGCCGACCCTTTAAGAATCAAGATATTCAAGAACTCTATGAAAGATTCCATATCCAACATTAGTTTTCTACACCTTACTATCCCCAAGGGAATGGCCAAGTAGAGGCCTCAAACAAGACTATCTTGAAGATTTTGAAGAAGACCATCAATGAAGCTGGACGTGATTGGCATGTTCAACTAAAATTGACATTGTGGGCTTACAGAACCAATATTTGTACCTCGATAGGAGGAACACCCTATTCTCTTGTGTATGGATCAGAAGCTATTCTACCTATTAAGGTTGAGATAGAATCGCTACATGTGTCACTTAAAGGGATGATTTCATACGAGGATTACAGAGTATTGAGGCTATAAGAATTGGAACTATTGGATGAACATCAAAAACATGTAGTTGATCACCTAAAAGATTATCAACAAAGGATATCTAGGAGCTACAATCGTAGAGTAATACCTATAGAATTTCAGGTGGGCGACTTAGTCTTAAAAGAAAATCCTTGTAATCAACAAGATTGAGAGAAGAAGGGGAGATTTGAACCTAACTGGCTGGGTCCCTTTGTTATAGCATTAGTCTTTGGATTAGGAGCATATCAGTTATCCACACTAGAAGGGGATCTATTTTCCAAACCCCTCAATAGCTTGCATCTCAAAAAAAATTTACATCTAGCTCATCTAGTGCATTGGTAAAAGTCATAAAAAATACCAAAAAAATTAAAAAATGCAAAAATCCAAAAAAAAAATTAGAAAAAGGATTGAAAAATAGTAAAGAAAAAAAGAAGATCATCCTCTAGTGAAAACCAGTTTGATGGCACTTTGTACAAGTACCTTGGTGAAAACCTAGAAAATAGGCACCTTGCGTAAAATAAGCACTCTCCATCTATCTTGGGTTGTGTGACTTGCTCTACATCATTCACCCATCATGCTTTCATCTCTACATTTGTCACACGTCCATGTTTGTACCATAGCTTGATCCAATGCTTGTATCATTGTATCCCATGGCATTACTCGGACCATTCTAAAAATAATCTTATCTTATCATATCACACTGGGGGCATGTCTTGCATTGGATTGGATTCTTGTACATTCTCAAGGTCAAAAAATCAGAAAATCCCAAAAAACATTCAAAAATCAGAAAATCCCAAAAACATTCAAAAAATTGGAAAACCCCAAAAAACATTCAGAAAATCAAAAAATCCAAAAACATTCAAAACAAATCAAAATCCAAAAATATTCAAAACAAATCAAAATCCCAAAAACATTTAGAAATTTGAAAAATCCCAAAATAGGTCAAAAATTCAAAAAGTCAAAAAAATAGTCTTCATTCAAACTACATTGTCTCTGAGCTTTGAACGTAGGCAAGGGCGATCTTTGATTATCCCCCAAGACATTTAGGTCAATCTTTTAGGTTTCCGCTATGTTCATAGTTTTTTCTTGTAAATCTTGGTCATGTCATTAGTCGAACTACATGGTCTCTGTGTGTATAATGTATGTAAATATAATCTATTGATTAGGCCCTAAGGCCCCTAGGATAGGTCTTTAGGTTAGGTCTTGGTCATCATGGTCATGTCTCACCTTGGACTGGGAGCAAAATCTTGCACTCAATAGGAGCAGATAAACTCTAAGTTGGAATCAATAGGCAAACAGTCATCGGACCAGCGTTACAAACACAAACTTCAAATGGATGATGATCTTTCTAAATCAAGGGTTTATCACGTTAAAAAAAAATTCAAATTTTTCTACTTTGATTTTTGTTATCATATCTCTTGATTCCTCGATGATGTATCAAACTAGAGGAGCAAGGAAGGAGTATGATTTTTCTTTGTCTTCTATCTATGAGTTTATCATTATTACTATGAAAGTTTCCATGAGACATGCACTACAAAGTATCACTGATGACATTCCAAATTTTCATAGGAAAAATATTAACTCTTCTCTGTTTACGCAAGTAATGCTTAGGTCATCTGAGTTTAATTATACTTAGATGCTTGTGTTAACTTGCATTTTTAAAACATCATGAAAGTAGTACTAAGATCATCTTGGTCTAAAATATGCCATCGATGCTTGTACTCACTTTCAACATTTTAAAGGCCCAATGATGATAAAAAGCACAACAAATTGGTTAATATAAATGACAACTTTTGAAAATGAGATTTGCATAGTTAAGTTAGATTGCATTTATGTTAGTATTGCATGTGTATTTATGGGATTTTTCAATGCTAAAAAAAATTCACAAAGGTTTCATCTCTATTATTAATGGATTGAGTACACTGGACATTAACCATCATTCCCATCTTGTTGCACATCATTTGCATATCTTAGAAAAAAATCTCCCATCATTTACATTCATACATTCCCTCATAATATTTGCATCAGAAAATACAAAAGAAAATAATAAAGGATGTACATTGCATATCATCCACTACTCTTAAATAAGTGAGTCTCTTCAAATTTCCAAGAAAGTTAGGAAATATGTTAGAGTTATGAAGCTTAAAATATCAATCTACTATATTCTTCCCACAACTTTTGGAAGTTGGACAGATTCACTTATTCAAGCTTAAGGCCTTGAACATTTGAAGTCATGCGCATTCAATCATTTGCATTACACATCATAAATCACATCACATTGCCTAATCATTATCATCACATATAAATTGAATAAAGTCACAACATTGCATATCATAATAGGGAAATCAAATGCATCATAATCACTATTGAATATCATATATCATCAAAAATTTCATAATTTCCACATGTACAAGGATATCCAAAAGTAGGATGAGATACATCAAAATCCAAAAGGGCATTGTATCATTGGAAACACATCTTCAATCTCACAAATGGTGGATACACAATATCCAAGGAACATCATAAAATGCTATGTCAAGCTCCCATCAGATGTTGCTTCTCTCATGGAACTAGTACCTCCTCTACCTAACGGACCTACACTTGGATCTCTCCTATCTCTAGGAAATGGCTACATGACACCCATGCTCATAGTCTGAGAATGAGATCTACTAGAAAAAGACTATACAAAACTCTCTCGTCACTCAGGAGAAACCAACTCAAGATATTTACCTCTGTAAAACTACAACTCTTGAGAAATGTGTCAGATCTCTCTGAAGAAATCTGTTGTACCTCCAGATGGTGTCATATGTTGTATCCTCTCAACAATGGACTCAACCTACTCTGTCTAGTGTCTAAAGGCATCCCTCTCTAAGTAAGTATGATCATTTGTTCCTACAACTATTATATTTGCTACCTATTTATCCCTCTATCAGTCGTCAAAATATCAATCTATGCCCAACACTACCCTAACTCATCCTAACTCATCCTAAAGGGACACAATCTATGCTCGAGCTTATGCTATCTCACTCTGAAATGACTAAACCTCTACATATAAATCCACTATCTATGATGTCTGCTAATGTGAGGGTATCCCAATTTGAATCCTGGGAAGCACTACCTGAGCTATGGTAACACTCCTCCTATGCCTCAGAATGGAAGAAACCAATGGATGACTATCATCTACATCATCATCACTCTCCCCACCACCCATTGCACCACCATCACTCTCCTCACCACCCTCTGCACCACCATCACCTCTGCAACCACCCTCTGCACCACCACCATCACCTCTACAAACACCCTCCCCACCATCATCACCACCCTCATCATCTCCTCCCTCTCCATCAACTAGTGGTACTGGCTCCTTTGGATAATTAAATCTAGGAAAGGGATGTGTGTGGAAGAACTTTGAATAATCCTCGGTCATCTCATCATCTGTAATATATAGAAAATAATCCCATAAGCCTAGGGTAAAGGTATAGTAATCTCTACAAGCTACCTCATATGATACATAGGGGCCCAACTCTAAAACATCCTATCATCGTTGTGCATAATGGGTGACTCCTAGGGGCATCCTCTGAACCCATCTAAAACTATTAACATATAGATATAGGTATTTCTCAAGCACAACATGTGTCTTCCTAATTAGATATTAGGATAACAACATATATTGCATCTCCAACTGATCCTATGGCCACTGCTCACAATCCAAGTACAGCCACCATGTGATAGTCTCCAAATCATCTAGAACACACCTCCAATAGGAAAACTTTCCTAGCTTATGTTGGACATGTGGACCACTATAACTAAAAACATAAGGTCTCTCTGATGTTCAATGTATATCTCCCATGGGCCAAGTGATGACTATGTGCTCCCATTCCCACATCTACAGTAATGTGATGCCACATGACAGGCTTGTCGCCCCGTAATAAACAACCTCATGCAAATATTGATATAAGTGGGCTAACATACATGAGTCCCAAGCATACCTCATACCATCAAGTGTCATTTGTGATAGCACACAACCCCAACCTACTAAAAGTCCCTATGGCCTACAATCAGGACAAAGGAATCCACCAATGAATCTGGAAAGCACACATGGATAACGATCATATCTGCTAATTATCTTTGTCCAAGAGATCCATTGGCCCGTAACGTGATCATCTCAGCATAATCTCCATAATGCAGTTGTCCCACCCTACTCTATCTTATCATACACTACTATCTCTCCCATCATTGGGATCTGTAGAATACAATAGACATCCTTTGGAGTCACAGTCATCTCTCCAATTGGTAAATGAAATGTGCTATGATCATGATACCATCTCTTTGCTAATCTTGTCAATAAACCTCTATTGATTCTATATTGTGGAATATATAACAAGGAATTCAACCCAAAATGGGGTATAATATCTAAGTTAGTTGAGGACAATCGATGGACCATGTTCTAGGTCTTCGAGAATTTCTCTTGAGACTGGATTACATCTCCATCTCCCTAATCATGAACAAAAATTAGTCAATCAATGTCATGTTCAATCAAGATTATCAATCAATCAAGTTAATGTGCAGTCATTCAAATCAAATCAATCAAAACCATCAACATCTCAATCAATCAACCTATCATTCCTCACCTATCATAGGGATGTTCTATTATCACTCCTACCATGGTTCCTCACCTATCATGAGGATGATCTGCTATCAATCAAACCATCGTTCTTCACCTATCATGAGGATGATCTACTATCAATCAACCTATCATTCCTCGCCTATCATGAGGACGATCTACTATCACTCCTACCATCATTCCTCACCTATCATGAGGATGATCTGATATCAATCAAACCATCATTCCTTTCCTATCATGAGGACAACTTGCTATCAATCAACCCATCATTCCTTGTCTATCATGAGGACAATCTGCTATCACTTCTACCATCATTCCTCACCTATCATGAGGATGATCTACTATCAATCAACCCATCGTTCCTTTCCTATCATGAGGATGATTTGCTATCAATCCTACCATCATTGCTTACCTATCATGAGGATTATATGCTATCAATCCTATTATCATTCCTCACCTATCATGAGGTTGATACAACACTGGTTCTATTATTTGATTCTTGCATATCATGAGATCAAATCATCGTGTTCAACATCAATCAAACACTGCACATACCATAATCTGACTAAAACCAATCCAAAACATGACAAACTGATGACTCCTAGGCTTCAACGACATCTTGCAAACATCACCTTGAGGGTTTTCCACAATCACACTCAAAAAAATGGGTCAAATGACAAGTTAAACAACCTCAAAACAATAAAGATGAAAACTTTCCAAGGCAACAAGAGGCACCATTTGCAACCCCAAAGGCACCAAAACAGTGTTTGGCATCTCAAAACATGGATTTCACCCTTACAAGAGGAACCACTTGGGATCCCAAAGGCACCAAAATAGTGTTGGAGGCCAAAAACTTGTATTTCAAGCTTGCAAGATGCGCCATTTGGGACCCCAAAGGTGCCAAAACTTTAAAAACACCCAAAACAAGCATTTTTTACCTTACAAGAGGTGCCATTTGGGACCCCAAAGGTTCCAAAACTCTTAAAACACATGAAACTTTATTTTGAAGTTTCCAAGAGGTTCCATTTGGGACCCCAAAGGCGCCAAAACTCTTAAACATGCTCAAAAACACTCAAAAATGACAAAAACATCACCCGAAAGAGCATAAATGACATCCAATAAGCTACCACATTTTTCTATGATGTTCAAAATTCTTCTAAAAGAAAAGAAAATGACTAAAAAAGAGGTTTCTTGTAAAGCATACCATAGGTCCAGAGGTAGCAGGCTAATGAGGTTGGCGAAGATGCTCGAAACGATGCTTGTGGTATGGGATCACCATCTTCCTCTAAGCTCTCCAATATTCAACTTCTCCAAACTCAAAATGTAAAAAAGAATCCCATTTTACCAATTTCACCTTTTTAGGGTAAAATGGAGGGAATTATGGTGGGATTTATTTCCCATTTTTACCAAAAATGAGGGGTAATTAATCAACACTATTCAAAGAAAGAGCTTCCAATGAACTTTCGAGAGATAAATCATCTCCACCATAAAAATCTCACTAAATCAACATTGGATCATCATCATAATCATCACAACACCATCACCTCATTCCAACATTTCATTTTAACATCCCCACATTCACTAATTTATCTCTTGAGGGGGCATATATCTTTCAATACCTGAAATTCAAAAGTCTGGGGCATCGAAATCTTTTATGAGCATCGACATCAAAATTTTCTTTGAAGCAATGTGTAAACACATTACTTCAAAGAGGGGAAAAATGTATACACCTAAAAATGGTCATCATATTTAGTTAATTAAATACAACCTATTTGATTAATGCTTCAACTACATATAAATAAGGTCTTACTTTATTTATATTGTTCACTTTCCTTTTAATTCTTCTAATTCACATTCTTCCAAATAATTAAATAAAATGTGTTTATTTAATTAACCATACTTAATCCTGATTAAGAATTAGAGCACATTTCTACAACTTTTTGTGTTCCGCCTCATAAAGGTCACATGAAAATAAATAATCCTAATTATTAATTAGAATTATCCTCACACACACTTCCACCAATGAGAAAAAGCACATGGCTTTATTCTCCCACACTTCCAAAAAATTTGGAGCACATGGGTCTTTGTTTCACACACTTGGGAATCCCATACATTTGGTATATTTCCAATTGGTCAGGGGATTATCTTCACACACATGGCATGTTGTCCTTGGTCAAGGGGACATCCTGATTCCTTTCATCTCCACCAATCTATTATTTCTCCTTTGAATCTAGACCGTTGATAGGTGCCACCTCACAAAATGCTTTAAAAACCCTATAAATACACCCTCTTGCCTTATCATTTATGATCCACCTTTAGAGTAATGTTATAATGATATTTTGAGATAGAAATTGCAATAGAGTTAGAATGTCATTTTTCATCCACACTTTGAGTATTGTTACCATGCAGGGTTTTTCATAAGAGCTTGGAGCTTTCATGGAGTCCTATACTTAGTTTTCATATCATGTATTACTTTGCATTCTCATTTTACATTATTTAATTGCTTCATAGTTACATTTTAAGTTAGTTTGTTTTATGTTTACATTTGGTCATATGCATAATCATGGATAATTCATTTTAGTTTCATATCATCTCACTCATCTCCACTTATTCATTCATCATTAACATCATTATTGATTTATCATTGTATCCATTATGCTTTCCATCATTTGGTTTCATTTAGAAGCATACCACTAATCATTCCAGCACACATTTGCACATAGAAATCATCTTAGTTTGCATATTAAGCATCAAATCTCATTTTCTGGGTAGTAATTTTAATAACCTTTGTTCCCATAGAAATCTGAGGGCCAAACAGTTTAATAAATCCCTAGAAATAGAGGAGAATGATATGCATTTGAAAGGTTTGATTGTATTATGAATAGAGTAGCTTTACTTGCTTCAAAATTTGAATGTAAAGCATCTCATTAAGGTTTGTGTTGACGTTATATCTCTCCACATTTGACACATGCACACTATGTACCATATGTAAAAAATTTGTAAATATATCCAAATTTTGAGAATAAAACAACTAAAGAATAACACAAAAGAGGTAAAAGATTGTATTATATTATACTTATCAAAAAAATTACATATAATGCAAGCCCAAGGCTCAGATTTAAACATAAGGCTCTCTCGAGCAAACCCAAAAGGAGTTGTGGAGCCAAAAGATCCAAAAGGGAGGAAACATGCAAAAAAAATTAGAAAAGGCATCCAACCATTGCCCAGGAAGTCATAAAGTCTTGTTATTGGGTCTTCCTTCTTCTTCTTTTTCTTTTCTTCCTCTTGTTCTCCTTATCTATCAAGGTGAAAAAGGGGGCCAAAAATACAATAGATGTGAACTCCATGAGACATACTCAAGTCCTACTCGTTGAGCCTTTGCACTAGGACAATGGTTGGAGGCTTTACTTTACTATTTTTTACACGTTTCCTCCTTTTTTACTTTTGTTTGCTCTGCTACTCTTTCAAGTTTTGCTCAAGAGAGCCTTAGTTTTAAATCTTAACCTCAGGCCTTGCATTATATTGTAATTTTTTTTATGAATATAATACAATACTACTTTTCATTTCCTTAGTGTTGTTCTCAGATGGCTTATTCTAAAAATTAGAGTGTATTTACAAAAGAAATACATATGGTACATAACTGTTAATATTTTTAAAGAACTACATATTTTAATGGAATAACCTCAAATAAATTCCATTCATCAGTATATCTAAAGAATTTCCTTCCATATTTTCAAGTTCATATGAATTCCTCTCCTTTCACACACTTATTTGAAAGGGCCTCTTCCATAGCACTTCAAATTTTGTGCATTTCCCTAGTTTTGTAGTATGTTCATCATACTAAATCACTACACTCCCTTCTTTGAATTCTAGGTTAGAAGTATTTTTATTGAACCATTGCTTCACTTTTTGTTGATAGTTTATCATGGCATCATAGGATTTTTCTCTATCTTCTTCTATCTTGAGGAGTTCCACTAGCCATATTTCCATTCCATTGTTTTCTTCAACTTCCAAGGTTTTCAGTAGTTGTAAGGTTGGGATCTCTATGGAGATAGGTAACACCACCTCTTTTCCATACAACAATTCATAAGGGAAAGTCTTTATAATTTTCTTAGGAGTAATCTAGTCCACCCACAGAGCAACTCACAAATGTTTGTGCCAATCCCTTTTTCGTTCTGACCCAATGCACTTGATTAGCCTAATTAGGTTTTTATTGGTTGATTATGCTAACCTAAATACCCTTGTAGGTAGTAATTCAATGAAGTTTTAAGGAAAATCCAATGTCTAATAGAAATTTTGACATTCATGATCCTACAAAATTTTAGGCATTGTTGGATATGATGGTCTTGGGTGGGCCAAATCTGGCTACTAGCTCTTCAAGAAAATTGACAATTTCCCCTTCTGTGGCATTTTTAGGGATACAACCTCCATCCACCTTGTGAAGTAGTCAGTTGTCATGAGGATCCACTTGTGTCTAGTGTTGGAAATAGGATTTATCATTCTAATAAAATCCAAACCCCATTGAGCAAAGGGTTCCTCGGTTACAATTAGGCTTAGGCCAAAGGCATCATTCTTTCTCTTTCCAACAAAAAATTGGCATTGGATACACTTTTGCACCAAATGGTGTGCTTCAAAAAGCATAGAGTTCCAATAATATCCTACTCGCATTATCTTTAAAGTTGTTGTGTTGGTGGAGAAGTGTCCACCCTCTGGACTGTGATGGAATTCATTAAGAACTCTTTCCACGTGTAGTTTTTCAAGACATTAGAGTAGTACACCATAATAATTCCTCTTAAATAATACACCCTCAATGAATACATATTTGGTTCCTTGCAATCAGTAGTATCTCCTTTTATGAAATGAAAGGCTAGTTGGGTAGTATCCCTTCTACATATACTATGTCTGATTGTCCACCCAAAACTCTTCGGACTCAAATTTGTTCGAGTAGAATTGGTTGATCTCTCTATCATCTTCAAAAAAAAATTCTTGTGCAATGTATTCACACAAATCTCTTCCTTGAACTAGCTTGGTTGGTCTAATTTCCACATCATATTCTAGGATCTTGGTGATCCAATTTTCTCTTTTATCTATTATCTCTCCTTTTGTGATTCATTCTCACACACTAGGATGTGCCCCAATAATAGTGATCTTGTTGGCCGACACCAAGTGTCAGAACTTCTTTAAGCTTTTAATGATGGAAAAATCTTGCTTTTCTACAAAATTATATGTAGCTCCATAACCCTTCAGGGTCCTTGAATGGAATGTGATAGGATTCTCTCCATTATCTTCCTTTCACTTCTAAGTGAGAAAGGAAGCTCTACTATGTTGGCCAATGTACAAATAGAGTAGAAATTCTTTGGAAAAATCTAGGTTTACCAACACCAAGGCTTTAGAGAGGGATATCTTTAACTACTTGAAAGCTACCTTGATTTCGGGGGTCCACTTGAAAAGCAGGTTCTTCTTAAGCATTAGCGTGATTGGTCTCGTAATGCCTACAAAATCTTATATAAATTTGCTAAAAAAATTGATCTTCCCCAAAAAATATTGCAATCCCTTTTGGTTTACTGGGAGAGGTAATTCCATTATAGATCTAACCCTTTCAAGGTCTATTGCTATTCCCTCCTTTGATACTACAAATCCAAGGAGTTTACCTTGGGGTACTCCAAAGACACATTTTTTGAGATTCAAAGAAATCCTGAACTATTGGCATTTCTAGAAAACCTTCTCTAGATGATCAAAATGATCATCTTTTGATTTTGAAAAGACTGTTAGGTCATCCAAATAAATGAGGATAATTAGGTTGATCAATCCCTCGAAAGAAATATGCATTGCTCATTGAAAAGTTGCACCAGCATTAGAAAGTCTGTACAACATCTTTGAGTATGCAAACGTTTCCCACTTAGTGGTAAATTTTGTCCTATGTTGGTTAGCTTCCTTCAAATAGATTTGATTATATCCAGAGAAACAATCTAGCAAAGAGAACATCTCCGATCCAGCAACAGTATGCAAAATATTCTCCATCAGTGGTAAGGGGTAATGGTCTTTTAATGAGGCTTTATTCAAGTCCTAAAAATCCACACAAAGCCAAATATTGCCATTCTTTTTACGGACTAGAACTAGTTTCGACACCCAAGTAGAATGTTTGATAGGATATATGATCTTTGCTTCAACCAGCTTGGTTAGCTCTTGTGCCATCAATGCTTCAACCTTTTGGCTAAATAGACTTTTCTTCTATCGAATGGGTTTGGATCCTTCCTCCAAGTCAATGGTATGTTGAATTATGCCTAGGTCATATCCTCTGAGATCATCATATGTCCAGGTGATAACCCTTTCATAATTGAAGCATATATCTTTCAGTATTTTCTCATGCTTGTGAGGAACTTCCCTTCCAACTTTCAATTTTCTAACACTTCTAACATCAAGCTCTTCATAATTCCTTGCATCTGTGGTGAAAATTTTCTTTCAATTTCTTGCATCCTAACAAACAAAGAGATTTTTGAGAGAGATTAATCCTTGGGGAAGCTTGTTCCCTTTCAATTGGATGACTTGCTCCATGAGAAACTCTGCTCCTAGTGGTGAATAGTTGGAAGTTGTCCCTAATTTTTGTATGAAGGAAGAAATTTGGATGTCATCATCAAAGACTTGCCAGTTGTGATTGTTATCAGGAATTGAGGGTCAAACAATGACTCTATAACTAATCATTTTGCACTTGGAGATTCAAATTTATTCTTAGTGGAGTCGCAATTTTGTTGGTTCTCCAAATCGCTCCATGAATATTGAATCCTATAGACTAGCCACTTTCTAATGATCAGATTCAATGGGGGATTTGGCCAACTAAAATGAAATGGAATTAGAACACATTTTCCCTACACTTCAGGCTCTGTAAGACCTAGGGGGTGACCCTCTAGCAATATCTAAAAACTCAAACAAATATTTAATGGGATATTGCTTAACAAATGAATGTTCTCATAGAATTATGTTGAGAAACCAAAAGAACACTCAACATTGTCAAGATATTCAATGAATTCCATCAACCAACATGTAGAACAAGGCATATACATGTCCCATAAAACAAAATTAAAATGATTTATGATTTTAAGGAATTGGGACCAAACTGAAAACAAAAGAAGAATGATAATGGACTAGTGCCAAGAAATGGGATATGGATTCAAATAACCAACCCTTCATCTTACAGTGCTAAACATGTTCTGAAGATCCTTGCAAATGTTATCACATTATGACAACTAGACCACTAAATTTTTATCTGATAACTTTTCTTATAAATCCACCTAAAACAAAATACTCTTGTCACATGTGTTGAAGCAATTACACTATCTTTTGAAAAAAAGTAAATAATAAATGCAACTTGTGCTTCATTAAAGCAATTACATTATTCTCATAATAGAAGGCAACAATAGATATAACCCTAATGCAAAAACTATGCATGAAAAAACTCAGACAATTTTATTATTTGAATCCAAAAGAGTAGTACATCTTAGCCATGGAGACAATTATCAACTAAAATAGACATGAAATATTAATTCAGAATACAGACTTTAGATTAATGACTCAGCTATAATTATCCTAGCATTACAATCTACCCAGAGCTTTTACCTGCTTTGAACAAATTTTAGAAGTTGGAACCAAAATTAGAACCCTCTACAATGAGAAAAGAAGAGAAGTTATAGAAGAGAATGTTCCAAAAAGAAGTCCTAAAGCTGATTTGGAGATGGCATATGGAAACCACTTCATCATTGATCAACAGAATGCCAAGCATCTCTCCTCTCTCTTCAAACTGAATTTTCCTCTCAATTTCTCCCTTTGCAATCTATTGTTGAGCAACAAAAAACTTTCCCATAGAAACACTCTCCATTATTTACCTACTATCTGAAAATATTTTTGTTCCCTGTGAACAATTCACCTTTTTTTCTCATGTTATAATGTTGTGGCTACACATTATTTTATTTCACTTTCATATATTAAAGTTCTATAACTTTAATATTTCTATTATGAGCTTTTTCACCATAAATTGAATATTAAATTCACTTTATAAAACATTTCACCTATGCATTTTCACATGCAAATATTTGACCTTCACTTGAGATTAAAATTTATCTCACCCACAGTCTTTTTATTTCACTTTATGTTTTCACTCCCAACACACTATAAATTCCCATTGCTCACCTTTATTTCCACATTCATGTTTTTACCTTAGCGTAATAAAATACTCCACTTTGTTTGTTTTTCGCCATTAAATATTTTATCCTTTTGAATTAAAATGAGCCCCCTCACTTAAATTTCCATCAAGTCTTTATTTGAGAAATAAAGATCAGGCCCACCATCTCAAATATTAAAACATCAGGCAAAACTATAGCTTTTGTTTATTTTAAAATGCAAACCTGGCATCAAATTTCCCCATGCACAGAAGGCTCCACCTAGGCCTACACCCACCATGTGTTAGAAACATGCTCATCCTATGGGTTTTTAAAAAGTGAGTAATTAAACCAGCAAATTGGCAGGCGACGGTCAAGATCCTGCTAGATTTTCATCTTGTTTTTCCTTGTTGATCTTCTTCCTACATCTTTTAATTCACAATTTTTCCCTAATCCTTAATGCTTGCTACTCTACAACTTGTATTCTTTGGCCAGCAATAGTGAACATTCTAGAGACACCTTTGACTCATTTCACTATGAGAAAAATCTTCCTTTCTCTCAACACAAGTCTCCTTCACTAGTTCTATGGCTTTTTCACAAATGCATTTTGTGCATACCCTGTAATCATGACATGCCCTTTCTCTACATAGCAAGTATGGGCTCCTTCGGATGATGTGTGGTTTTATAGAATCTTCCCAATGATCTCACTTGGTGCAGGCCTTTGAAATTGCACCTACGTGAGAGTTTCAAAGTTCTCTTCAACTTCATCCAATGTGTTGTCCTTTGTATGTGCAGTGGCTTCTTATATTCCTTACTAAATTTTTATTTTTCTTTGATGAGTGCATTCCCACTGATGCCAACACCCCATTTATTTGCTTGAAAGTTACTAAATCCTTTTCATATGATGTGTTCTTGGTGGCAATGGTGTTTCTCTTCCCCCAATGCAGATTTGAAAGTTCCTAAAGCCCTCTCAACAGATTCATTTTAGAGCATTTTCTTCTAGCCATGCTATTCCTTAAGATCATGTTTATTTCTATGCTTTAAGATTCATCCATTATTTCAGCCTCAAAGCCTCACCAATTCACATTATATAGCATCTTATTGACCTCCTTTTTTGGTTGGTTTCAAAGTCTTATAAACACATTTTATTTTTTTTATACTTGTTGCCTTCATATGGTATCCATTGCATATTACACTAAGCTAGTATGTATCCTCTTTTTTCTCTAATGGGTGTGCATACCTTGTTTGCAGTGGCATACCATGAGACCATATGTATTTAAGGGATTTTGTCAAACAATTCTTGTACCCTTTCAATGATTTGATGGATATTCTTATCCCAACTTCATATCATACCCTTTCCTTTGCATTAGATTTCATTGAAAGTTTCTGAAGTCTTTCAAAAATTCCATGTTGTGCCCTTTTTCTAGCAAGCATTGACTCCTATCGAGCTCCTTCAAGTTGCTTTCAAAGCTTATGTTTACTTTTCAATAAATCACTTTGGCATTCTCCACTTTCTTTTGGTGTGTAACTTCCTACAATCCCTGGCTGCCATCATTCTTCACACAGAGGCTCCCCTATATTTTACACTTTGATGGATTCCCATATCTTGACAGTTGCACTTGCATAGAAATTTCTAAAATCTGACTTTGACTTGAGTATATTGTTATGAATTTCACATTTTGGCTTTCCAAAATATAAGGAGTCCTCATGGAAAATATTCAAATCCAATGGAACATATCAGATTTAGGTGTGTTGTGGTTTTGTCTCATGAAAATTCAAATAGGATACCAACCTCTTGTATTTCATTAAAACTTTATTTCTTGCACAATACCATAAGCATAATTCATATGAAAAGATACATTGATTTCAAGCACAAGATCTAGCATCATACTCTTCACATCCACCAGTGTCCAATGTATTTGAAAGATGATTATAAAAGAGGGATTCATTCTTACTACAAATCTCTCTAATTCCATCTTATAAAGAATGCTTCTCATCCATATGAATTGTATCTTTGATAGCTTGCCATCTGGATATAATCCTTTAATTCCCTTTTCATGTTTAGAATCCTCGAGATGAAAATCATCACCATGATTGGATTGCAATAAAACATCAGACCTAGTGGTCAATCCATAAACTAATTCAAAATAAGAGAGCTAAGTGTTTGCAACCCTAGTAATATCACAGTTGTGTAAATCATGTCAAGCCCCCATGTGGCCCAACTAAAAAAAAATTGTTTTGAAACAAATTTTTCCTTCAACTGAGAAAAAAATCATTCTAAATGCATTTGAAGTGAAAAAATGAACTAGGTCTCCATTAAAACTAGCTTTCAAACACTTTTAAATAAAGGTGAAAACTGGCCAAATTGGCCCTAGAATTGCCCTTGAAAACTAGTCAAACAACCTCATGGAGCAATAAAAACTTGTGAACATATAGCCATTGGTCCCAAGAATGCAATGAAAAATATGGCTCAAAGAAATCAATCATGAGGAAAAATTTATTAACTGGAAAAGTTTCCTAGTTAGACTTTCTATAACAACAGCCTTTCTAAACCAATAAAAATCGATCCAATCTCCAATTTGCAAAAATATCAAATCAATTTCTAGGAGGCTACCATTGGAGACATAAGAAAATTTAGGTGAACTAAGCATGTGTATGAGAAGAATTAGCTTTAATCATTGTTGAGAAAAAGATATTGAATGTCAAAGTTGACCTCCCTAAAATGTTGTCAAGAATGTAGATGCAAAACAGTAGAAATTCCATTTGGTTTTGATTTGCTAAAAATAGAAAATTAACTTGTGGGGCTATAAAAACTAACATGTGAGATAATATTTGTATGGAGACTTCAAAGAAATATACATCTTGGCATGAAATTCATTTGGTTACAAAATGCAAACTCAAACAGGAGGCTACTTTGCAAAACTGAAAGTTTGTAAACAGCAAAAAAGTGACAAAACCCTCTAGCTTCACTTTTCAGAACCTCATAAAAACACATTGTGGGAAGCTAGAAATTTACATTCCTACTCACATAGGACACATGATTGTGTCTAAAAAGGTATTTTGTACAAAAATCAATAGGCATCAAATTACGACTCTCCAAAGTAGGTCATTTGGGCATATTCATCAAGTGCACTTCTGAAAGTGCAAAGGAAAAATTTTGAAATGGGAATCTCAAATTTGGGAAATTTTAGATTTCCAAAATTAGCTACATATGATCACCTATCCTAAGCTCGAGGCCATTCTCAAGATTCCTGAGAATACATGAGAGAAAGAGCTAGCACTCACAAAAGATGATCACTAGCTGGTGGAGACATGGAAAATGAGCCAAGATCACAAGAGGGACATCCTAGAAAGAGTCTTGCATGAGTTTCAGCTCAACCTTGAATGGTTCAAAGAGCACAAAACTGACAACAAGGACTATCTTAAGCTGATAACAAACTATGAGATGCCTTCCTTAGAACTAGACCTAGAGAAAATCACGCCATTCCTCCATAAGAAGATGGAACAAGGGGCATCAGACATGCTAACATTAGATTTCATATGCTTTTATGAAAGAGCATTCACATAGTCCAAACAGGTAATCAAGGCCACACCAAGATGCACAAAGCACTAGGAGAAAGTCACTGGCAAATCTAAGAGGCTGACCTTCCAAATTCTTCAATCCAACATCATGGAATGGGACAAGCTTCAAGCACTAATTGGGAAATTTATGGAGTAATCCAATCTTTAGAAAAGTGAAGGAAAACTAGTGATAGATGATGATTTTTTGAAAGTATAAGCTTGAAAAAGAAGGAAAACACTAGAAGAAAAAACTACTATAGTGTCAAAGCCACTATAGGAAAAAATAGGAATGAGACAAAAATGTATTTTATATTAATATATTTTGGGGGTAGGTGAAACCCTAATGTAAAATGAACCTCAACCACACAATGAAAGTAAATCCTAGCCATTCATTTCACTTTTGGAAAACTATAAATAGGGGTATCCTTCATTTTGATAGAGAGGGGTGAGTTCTTGTGTAAAGATATGCTACAAAAAATTCAACAGAATTTCATTGTTTTGATGGATTCTTGTGTTCCACATATGTTGCATGATTCATATTCTCAAAGTTGATAGATCTAGATAGATTTAGTTTGTTGTTATAATTACTTTAATTTGTTAGTATTTTATTTCATGTTGCACATTGATATTGAGGAATTTTATTGTGTTGATGCCTTCCATGTTCATGATTTTTGTTGTTTGTTGATGATGACCGATAGTGTAAAGCTAGTCCAAACATTAACTTATTGTTGCATTTAGAATTTATCATTTATTCGTGTTTTATGGTGAATGAACAACTAAAAATTTGTATACCTTAGAAGATAGCACTAGTTTCAAGAGATTATATGTTGTTTAGTTAAGCGAAACTTGGTTTTAGGAAGTTTGTCCACTGTAGCATCCTCCATTGTCACTATTCATTATTAGTTATAGGTTTAGGAACTCTTCTATCCCTTTTCCCTTTTTACCTTCCTTTGAAGTAGTAGTTAAGGCAAAGTTCTGGCATCATTGTAAAGCCAAATCTAATGTTGAATATGGATTTTTAGATTGTCATTTTGAACTTGCAACAATTGCACTTCATTTCTAGAATTTTACAAATTTGAGGATCCAATTCCCTTCCAACTTAGAAAATTGTCTAGGCCTCTTGTGATTATCAACAAATCACATTACACAACTGAACTATTTCAAGCCTTGTCATGATTTAACACCCAAGAGACCTTGGGGTAGTAATCTGGAACTCGGTTGCATATTTATACCTTTCAAGAAAGGTATTAAACTTTTAAATTGCCTGTGTTGAGAAGGTGTAAAAATATTCATCAACAATCACTTGGCACAATTTTTATACCAAGAGCTATATAACATGGTACATTATACACTCTTGTAGGTATGGTGCTTCGAGCACATCACATGTACTACGCCCACTAATTTTCCTACCATAGCAGTCATGGGCTATTGACAGGCCTTGAGTTAAGCACTAAGGCTGACATGGAAGAAGGGGGATTTACTACACTGGAAAATTAGATTAGTTGACTAGATGAGGATGATATATCCTAAAGACCGTATCTCATGATTCCACAGTTGACAAATGACATACATGAGCTAGTCACGTAGCAACGTGACCATTTTTTTGTAGGGAGACATGATTACATAGTGAGACCATTCTACTATGATCATGTCATGCACCAATTTGGACATATTCAATTACCACCGTTAGCCTAATCAAGATACCTACAATCATCATAGAGTGCTCCTAAACCTAGGGACAATTGTCATCTTACGATTGAGGATGTATACATTAGTGGTTTATAGGATGAGGACGATGACATACCCCAGTCTTTGATGTTGATGTAGGAATTACTCAAGCCTACAACAAGTGGTGGATTGGAGCATGACCAACCCATGTCTTTCCCATGGATACAAGCCACACCAAACCTCTTCCAAGTCATAGAGAGGATATGGATGATGAGAAAGTTGATGGAGATACATATGATGACAATACTATGCCTAACATATTTCTAGGTTTAGGTGAGGAGGAGGAGGAGGAGGAGGAGTCCTAGTCTATGAGTGAGGATACTAATGATACAAAGGAGGATCTAATTTCCATGAAGATGTAAGATGCACCCGCTACTAGGGTCACTAGATTGCATGGAGCAGCTACATCTGAGATCTACAACATGAGAATGGGGATGTCATCAATAGCGGCCATCCATAGCTCCTACATAGAGGGGGACCAATTTTGTATGGTTATACCTCGACTAGTAGACTATAGATCTAGGTGAGGACTTGATATTAATGTTTTCATTATGCTCTTTAATTTTGTGTATATGATTTATATATATATGTCATGATGTGTACTAATATCTTTTATGTTTTCCATCTTGTAGGGTCCACACAAGAGTTACATGAGATTTATCACTGTGTTACTATAGAAATGATGTTTGTATTTTACATGAGTGATGATCTACCCTTAGAGTATGTTCCCCCACCTTTTGCGGGGAAACACATAGATCTCTTTGATTCTTTTGCTAGATTGAGGGTAACATATGAGAGAATGAACAGATGCACTGACCTAGCTACAAGACATCTTTCTGCATTGTAGATAGCATTGGATCAGATCTAAGACTCTCGAGGTCCATCAAATAGTAGGAAAAAGTCTACCCTCCAAGTATAAATCATGAGGCTAGAGAGATATATGATTAGGTTATAGGAAAAGAGAGATTGCATAGAGCAGGAGCATCTCGAGGAATTCATACAAAAGGAAGATATGAGAGGAGAGGTGTGGGGTCTATGGTTATCTATGAGGTATTTGAGTAGGATGCCATCACATTCCACTGTCTCAAAATGGAGTTCAACACCATGTGTCGAGGGGTCTAGCAATCGAATGCCCTATTATCATTGTATTTATTGATATATTTGTTTGAACTTTTGATGATATATATGATATATGAGCATTTTTTTTTTATGATCTTGTGTTGAATTAAATATCAATGTGATTTATTAAATATATTTTGCAAGAATGTCTAATAAATCTCCATTATTTAATGTTTATGTGATCTAATTGCATTTTTTTAGTTTATGTTAGATACTACATTGTGATGAAGTATGTTGTATTAACTTAAATGAACCTATGATCTAATAACATTAAATGCATATAAGGATCTAAATTATCATAACACACCATATTTTCTTTTGAATAGTATGGAAACTAAAGTAACAATTCAAAATAATTGAAAAATCACCTTAGGCTCTAAGACACACAATTATCATTTATCAAAGAATGAAGCAATGCAAGATAAAATAGAAGACCATCTATCTAATCTAACAACACTAATTTAACACACTATTCAAAAGAGAGGAAAGCTATGCATAATACTAATGAAAATGCATGGAATTAATAGTTCTTTTAGGGGTATTTTCCATTTCCATTAATGTGTAGGCTCCAGACCCATAGTTTTCTTTGAGTACATAAGGTCCTAACTAATTAGGGCTGAATTTTCCTTTTTCATTGGGAAAAGAATTGAAATTACACTAATTTTCATGTAATACCAAGTCACCTCTATTAAGTGGATGAGTGATGACATTATCATTATAACCATGTTTCATTCTTTTGGAATAATCCCAAAGACAGTCAAGAGAATTGATATGATATTCATCAAGAATTTCAAGTTGATGCAATTGTTGCTCTTTATAAGTAGTATCATCCATAAGCCCTCTAAAATCAATTTGCAATGAAGGAATCTCTAACTCCAAGGAAATTATTGCTTTAGCACCATAAACAAAGCTATAAGGAGTGTTTCTAGTAGATGTTCTAATACTTGTATTGTAATCCCACAATGCATAGGATAGTTGAGTATGCCAATATTTGTTATTTTTACTTACTATTTTTCATAAAATTTGTTCAAGAGTCTTGTTAGTTGATCCTGCTTGTCCATTTGATTGAGGGTAATATGGCATCAAAAAGTGATGTTGAATATGAAAACTTTCCAAGAATATATTCACATCATTTTTCTTAAACAGAGTTCCATTATGTGAAATCAATACAGAAGGGAGACCAAAGTGAGAAATAGCATGTTCCAATATGAAATGACATATTGCATCAGTTGTCATGGAATGAAGAGTAATTGATTCCACCCATTTTTTGAAATAATAAGTTATAGTGATGATAAACATATGTCTAGTAGAAGAGGGTGGTGATATTTTTCCAATAATATCCAAACCCCAAATAGAGAATAGCCAAATAGGAACTTGGGCATGAAGCTCAGAAGCAGGAGCATGAATCAAATTATTGTGCTCTTAACATTTATGACATTTCTTAATGTAAGTAGAACAACATTGTTCCATGTTTCTCCAATAGTATCCTATATGAACTAAGTTTTTAACTAATTATCTTCCTCCAAAATGCCTTGCACAAGCACATGCATGATCTTATTCAAGTGCTATAAGGATTTCAAATTGTTTAAGACATCTAACTAAAATACCATTAAAGAATCTTTTGTATAACATGTATGTGAGGATTATATACTTAGATACAAGTTTTTGAAGATTCACACAAGTGTTCTTAGTTTTAGGCTCAAGAAAAGTACCATCTTTTAAATAGTTGAATATCGTTGTGTACCACTTGTTAGATTTTTTAGTGTCGGTTAATAAAACTTCTTTTCATTTTTCATCTATTGATGGTTTAGGGGTCATTTATACTGTAAATGTGAAATCATAAAAAGCATCTTTGGGAGACACAAGGGATGTGGCACTTTCCATTCCATTTTCATGTCAACTATCCTTTCACAATATTTTTTCAATCGTATATGATTCAAATTTATCTAATAATATTAAAACATCAAAAATTATATGTTGTACATTTTAGGACCTAGAAAAACTAATTTTATCCAAGTTTCATTCAACGAAACCTTAGAGATATCAATCCAAGGATGGAATGAGGGGAAAGAGATCTACAATAAGGTGTCCTAGGGTGTGATTAAAGAGTAAATAGGGGTTCACCACCAAGATAGGGCTTAGAAAGATAAGAAATGAAAGTATTATGCAAGACCTAACTAAATGACCTAGGAAGTGAAGCTAAAATGCAAAATAAAAGAATGAGAAAGTACATAGGTGCACTTGGAAACTAAAGAGGATTGAATGAAGGTTTGAAATCTTGTAAATGTTGATTTTTAATGCACACTAGGACTCATATGCTAGTAAGGGTGATTTAGTCTCAATTTAAGGTTTAGGACCAAAACTAAAATCTAGGACTAATGAATTAGGATCTACAGAAAATTCTTAAAAATGTGTATGCTAAGACTCATACACCACAAGTGGTGATTTAGTCCCACTATCAGGGTTGCTCTAAAACTCTGATATCCTCTAGTGATCTTTTGTAACTTCCTTCCTACCAAATCTTCAATTTTGAAACACTAAATTATGCTTTATAGGTGACTTTTTGTGATCTTGCATGTAAGGTGACAACTTTCACAACTTTGTAACTTTGAAAAAAATTCTCCAATCTTTCTCTTCAATGAATTTCCAACCTAAATCTGCAAAGAACACATCAAAGAGAATGAAAAATTTTGTTTTTTCATGCATAGGGGTTTTCCTTGGCCAAACCCTATTTTGGTAATCAAAGCTTGAAATGAAATCAAATAAAATGAAGGAATGATGAATGAAGAAATATGCAATGTTGCAACTCACCAAACCCTTGAAACAAAGGTGGAAATCTTGTATGTAATGGCTAGCATGAATGTAGATCTTGTTCTTGGTTGAATGATATGGATCTTGACTTGAATGATTGCTTGAATTATAAAACCCTACATCACAGATGTTAGCTCAAAAAAAAACATGATGCATGATGGCTTTGACATGATGCTTGATACTTGAATAATGTATCAAAAAATTTAATAATCACTCTTACATTATCTTGAATGCTAGAACTCTTGATCTCAAAAAGTGTTAGATGAATTGTAAACTTGCTAGGTGAAAAATTTGTGAAAGGGCCTTGTATTTAGTCTTGTTTATGCCAAACATCTTGAAATTACAACACTACAAGCTGACATCAAATCTAGGAGAAAAAATATTTACCAAGAATTTGAATTTAAATTAGGTCT
>VDFB02377131.1:23209-65381 GCA_007258455.2 Sequoia sempervirens | reverse complement strand
GTTTCCTCATGCTACATTTTCTTGAGGGCTGGATAGAGGTAAGTTGTAGTTAGTAGATCTCGCAAAACGGAGAAAACTCAGGTACGCATTATATAGTTTTTCAAGAAAGCCTTGTACCTCTACAGCTGAAACAAAAAGACAGGATTTAGTTTAGTTTATTTCCTTGCAAGTACTTTGTCAAGCACAACGAGGGAGCTTCCCCTCCTAATTTGAAGAGCACTCATTGCGTAGTGTGCATAGGCTGTGCGTATCAACTCTTACTCCAGAGGTGCTAGTTATTCACGTAACATATTTTAAAACTTACTTCCCAATAATAAAATAATATTTGTTTCCAATAGGTCTCTTATATTCCAATTTCTTATTTTTCCTTCTTTTTTCCAATCAACTTCCTTGCTCCTTTCACAAAGTGGTTCCACCTCCCTATATATCCTTCATGGTGGGGTGAATAGTCACAACCTTTATAATCATTGCACCCCTTACAAAGGATGTACACCCCTTTAATCCAAGGGTTACCTTTGTTTTGACTTCCTTAATTGCTGTCAATGCAATGATCATTGCCTTTAGTTTAATTAAAATCTTCATTATATTAGTGCTACCTTATATCATTAATAGGGAATCACTGCATTTAATATTTCCCTTAGTTACTTTCATTGAACCTTTGAAGTCTCCTTGGTCAGCGACTATCTTAATTCCTGTGCAGGCTGCAATTGGGGGGCATGACACCTGATACAATAGATAACTGACAGCTATTATGAATATATGATGATTGCCTTTGAAAATCATCATCACAATTCATAAATTGCATGTTATAACATTTTACATCTTCCTCTTCCCTAATCTAGTGAAAACTTGGGGAGAGGTTGAGATTCTAATCCTTGCAGTCTGTTGTGGATCCTTGCTTGACATAGAAGGTTGTGCTTGTGGCTTTGGCTCGACCTCCATCTTGCTAGCAGATGACAATGATTCCTTTGCCTCATTAATGTCATCCAATGACAATCTTGTAGCTCCTACTTGTTGTGACCTTTTTCACACATCGCCCCATTGCAAATGGGGACCCTCGCTGGTTTGCTCTTAGGGTTTAGCGTTGAGTGGCAATTTCATAGTCTCTGATATCTGGGAATTTCATGTCAAGGTCTGGGGTCATCGTCCGAGCCAAGTTGGGAGTTTGAGCCCAAAACTGAACGTAAACGTCATGGAAGTGCTTAGAAGGCCTCGCAGACGAGGATCGCCTGTGCTTTCGCCCAATTCTGACACTTCCTATTTTTTAGGGATTCTGCTTTTTTGCTTTTTTGCTTTTTTCGTTTTTGGCATTTCTGGCCCAATCTGGAATTTACTATTTTTAGAAAGTTGCTTTTTGCTTTTTTCTATTTTTAGTAAGTTTCTATTTTTAGAAAGTACAGGGTGTCATTAGCATTTGAGTCAAAAGTTTCTATTTTTGGAACTAAAAAGCGAGCAAAAATAAAGCAAAAAATCGAAAAATCATGAGAAAAGCAGAGAAAAAGCGCATGCAAAGCAGAGAAAGGCACATGCAAGATGAGAAAAGCGAGGAAAAAGCGCATGCAAAGTCAGAAAATCAACTGGATAAAATCGCGCCATCATGAGGGAAAATCACTGAAAAATCAACTAAAAAGCAAGTAGATCATGGCAAAATTCGCCTAAGTCTGGAAGAGGTACGCCCTTGAGAAAATCCAGTTGAAACTTTAGAAAATCCAGTTCGAAAATCCATTGATCAAAGGGAAAATCCAAGTAAAATTCATCTATTTGAGGAAATTCGCATTCTTCAAGAAAATCCAGTTGGACCAGTTGGACAAAGTAAAAATCGACTAAGGCATAAAAAATTATTGAACTGGACTTTAGGAAATTGAGTGAAGTGAAAATTCCAGTTGGGAAGTGAAAAATCCAGTTGGAAGTCGAATTTTCTCAAGGTAGAATCGAATTTTTTCTAAGGCAAAGTCACTTTGAGAAGTCAAAATTCCAGTTGAAAAGTCAAGAAGTCCAGTTGAAGGTCGAATTTTGCTAAAGGCAAAAATAAAAGAAAAACTTAAGTTTTATTTTAAAACTTAATCACCAAGCCAAAAGGGACGCCTTGTTTGAAAAGTCAAAGATCAGGATAAGATTGCTTTTTCGTTTTTAAAGCAAAATGCAACCAATGAGAGAAAGAAATCGACCTAAAACAATTTGGGAAGGTTTTTATTATAAAAGACAATCTAGTGAGCTCATTATTTTATTATTTGCAAAGTCGAATTTCTTCACAGGCAGAGCTCTCCCAAGAAAGGACGTCTTTTTTCAACTGCAAGTGGATTTTCTTGAGTTCCAGAACATTGAATTGGATTTTTTCTCTTCATTTCCAGATTTTCTTCAAACAACTGCAGGTTATCTTTGGCGATTTTGAAAGGGGAATTGGATTTTTCATTAAAGATTGGAGAAAACTTCAGTATAAACCTTTAAAAATCCAAAAGATTATTTAAAATTCCATGAATACTTTTGAAAATAATAAAGGCAAATCGATTTTATTTAAGAATTTATTCTTCATGCAGCCTTTAATCTAGTTCTGGATTTTTAATTAATTTTTTAAAATTTCTCCAGCCAAGAAATCGCCTTTTGCAAATTTATTTAAAAATTCTCTAACTTCGAGTTTCTTACAGGCGTAATGTCTTCTCCAAAGAATGTGGGAGGTGGAGTCAGAAAAGCTCAAGTCAAGGAAGTCCTGAAGGAATTTTATCCAGAATCCCAGTTGTCCTCGAAGTGGAGAAAAGTGACAGATACAAACTTTGAACAATTTAATGCGATTCAGCACAAGAGAAGGATGTTTGGCACAGAAAACGAAATGCCTACACCTATCGCCTCAAATATTGTTAAGTCTGGACTCCATCAAGCAGCAGGATTTCCGCCTGCGGTTCAGTGCAATGAGTTAATGGTTGAATGCGCCAGAAGGTACAATCCTCAAACAAGATCAATTAAAACTCCGAATGGAATCACCTTGGCCTATTTCACAGAGGATTCAATCAGGGAAGTATTTGGTATTCCCCATCGCCGGAAAATGTTGAACAGGACTCAGCAAGAATCACAGGCCATGTTCGATCAAGCCAAGGAATCCTGTTTGGACATCATCAATTCCAACTGGATTAAAGAACCCAAAAGGCATCGCTCCAAGTTGCCAAAGAGACTAATTTGCACAGATTTTAAGATAGAATACAGTGATATGATTCACATGCTGAACAGAGTTATGGGAACGTCTCAGGGAGCCTTCTTTGAGGTATGGATGTTTTCATACGTGGAGGAAATCGTATTGGGAATGGAGGCTGTAAATTGGGCCAAGTTAATAAGTGATAATATCGATTTCCAGTTGAGAAACCTTGAAAAAACTAAAACCTTTTACATGAGTTCTTATGTGGTTTATATTCTAGCAAGATTCACTAAGTACAGAGGACTGATTTGTAAAGGCGAAGTGGGACTTCGGAAAGATCAACTCAAATCATATGATTGTTACCCGCAGCTCCAACTACATTACAGGGACAACTTCAAAATAACAAATGACGCCTTCCTCATGTACATCACACGAGTTCTTCAAGGAACAGTGCAGAGAAGGCTATCTAAAGAAGCTATGGCAATGCTTGACAAGTTCGGGTCTTGGTTTATCCAGTTTCCGACATTTACTTATATAAGAATTCATGGATTCTCTGATGCTCCGTACAGACTTCCTCGATACCCAACAGACAAAATTGTTATGCTTGAGGTAGCAAGGCAACTAGCATGTGTAGACTCCATTCAGGCGAAGAAGAACAAACAAGGAGTGGATTTTCCGGTTGCAATTGGAAAAATGCTAGAAGTCTGTCCTTCATTACAGTCAGCCAAAACAGCAGGGGTAGAGTTACAATTTTACAAATTCAGCACCTATAATCCAAGGTCCGATTATGACCCATACCTGAGAATACACGGGAAGAAGTCCCTTCATGTTATGCAGATCGAAGATTACTGGTCTAACCTGATGGACGAGTATGGAGTAAGGAAGAAGGCTTGGTCAAGAATTCCAGTTGAACTTGTGAAAAGGTGCGATTTGTTTCCTATACCTGACCAAGTGAAAGACAACGGGGACTACATTCACCCTCAGTTTGAACAAGAAAAAGATAAGCCTATTTTATTGCCTAACTGGACACAACCTGAGATGGCTAATTTGAACACATTGATGAAGGACATTTTTGCTTACTCAAGGGAATGGGTCGATGGTCAGATCAGCAAGTTGAGGAAGGAAGGAATTTCTCTTACTTACGCCACATTGAACAATAAGGATGGCCAGGAGGAAGCAATTGGCGAAAATCCTGATGAATCTGCATATCCCAGCAAGAGGAAGGTAGTAAGTGGAAACCTTCAACTAGAGGAAAAGGAGTCAGCTAATGAGGAATTGGAGAGTAAGAAGCAAAAGGTGACTGAAAATCCCTCATCTTCAAGGACTTTGTCAATTGGAGTAATCGAAAATGTATCCATTGTTGATATCGAGCCAAGCTATGAGCAAGAAATTCAGTTTCAAGAGTTAGAACAGGTAGATTCTTTCCAAAATCAAGCCTCCACGGAGTGTTTGGAAGGAAATGATACTTTGATGATTGAAGGTGCAGGAGATACTGAGATTCTTGAGGACAATGAAGAACTAGGAGATGAGGTAATTTCTGCTCTTAAGGGAATTAATGATGATGTTCAGTTAGAAGATGGTATGGAATTATCCACAATCCCGGATTGGCTAACTGAAAGTTTGAAGAAGAAGTCCAGACCACTGGATGAGGTTCAACCAGTTGAGAGCATACAGGACTTCCTAGAAAGAATTGGCAAGGCTAAAATGCCAAAGAGGCCTAAGAAATATTCTCAGATTACCAGGAATGGTACAGGATCCAGGATCTTGCAGGTGGCAGTCCCGAAAGTTGACAAGCTAAGAGATCAGATTGCTCCTATGGATTACGAAGTTACAACGTTGGACATTGGGCCAACGACAATAGATCAGGATTTCCATGAGTTGGCGGACACTTCCAAGGCCATTAGGGAAAAGTTTGATAAAACAGAAGAGAAGAAGGAAAGGTTGGAATTAGAAAATCTAAGGCTGATAGAGTTCATTCAGCAGCTAACAGCCCCTTTGCGTCAGGAAAATGCAGCCTTTATTCCACCGTCATCTCTTACCCCAGAGTCTGTTGATGTCCTTGAGGCTATGAGGATTACGAGTCAAGCAAGCAGGAGTTGGGTTACCAATATTTCAAAACAAATGGAGCAATTCTTGGAGAAGTGCGCCCAAACTTATGACAGATCTGCACTGCTGATAACTGAAGTGAGTCAAGTTGAGGACCATTGGGAAGATTTCCAGTATGTACAGGACAAAGTGATACCTCGTTTGAGGGTTCTAAAAGAAGTTTCCTTGCAAATTTTGATCCAGGAAGGTGTTGTCGAAGAAGGAGCCTCGTATGATT
Organism: Sequoia sempervirens; assembly: GCA_007258455.2. Lineage (NCBI taxonomy): Eukaryota > Viridiplantae > Streptophyta > Pinopsida > Cupressales > Cupressaceae > Sequoia > Sequoia sempervirens. Next base: position 59,931 of record VDFB02377131.1, on the reverse strand, counting down.
TCAGCAGGTGGTATTATTCCTTGTTGGCCAAAAAGAAGACATATGATGGAATAAAAGAAGAATGTGCTGCTATACGGAGCACGATTGAGAAAATTCAGTTCAAAATCCTCACTTCTCTTGAAGGATTAACAGGACAAGAACATCATGATACGAATGGCATAGACTTAGAAGGATTGAAGAAAAGTGTGATGAGCATTTACTTCAAGGAAGTGCAAATTATTACAGAGAATCAGCTTGATGATATGTCTTCCCTTTTGACCTTCATGGAGAACTTTCAGAAGCAGGAGGCTAGATGGGAAGGAACTTTTACTCAGTGCCTGGAGACCTTGGACGTGATTGGAATACAACTGGATTCTGTGCCAAATATCTCAATGGAGGAACTTGATTCTGTGTTAGCCAAATTTCTTGCATTTGCAGCTAGGGAGCGATCCAAAGGGAATTGCATTCTGGATTCCTACTTGCTCGAATGAAGTGCAAGGTGTCATCATTTGCCATGCTCCAAGTGGCGTGTTCTGCTTGTGCCACGTGTCTTTGAGTTTGTTATGCTTTTAGGGTTAGGGTTTGTCAAATTTGATCTTGGCCGTTGATTTCAAATTTAATCTTGGCCGTTGCTTTGTAATTGGGGTGCCTATATAAACCCCATTCATTTCATTTATTCAGGGAGAGACTGATGAGATTGTTGCAATATTGCTGTTTAAATAATAAGTGGATTCAGAGTTGAGCATTTATTATTTCTATGAGCCCGCATGGTTTCATTGATTTCTTCAAAATAGAGTAAATTTGTTTTCAAGTATTTTAGATGAATGAAAGATTGATAGTGTTGGAAAAGTGGAATTAGTTCATACCTTTTTCAATTGGATGATTTTCAATTTGATGTGCAAGGTTAGTCTGAACATTAAAATTGCTTAATTTGAGTTCTATTATCTATATGCATTGGTCGAATTGATGGTGATATAGTGTAATAGGATATCTTTCGTAAACCCTTGAAGATTGCACCGTCTTTGTCTAGTTGTAGTGCCGTGCTTGGCGAAGCAAAGATTGGTTTAAATTCCATTATCCAGCATTTGTCTCCGAAGTTCATAGGATTAGTTCTGCATAAATCTAGTTCCTTACCCTCATCCTTTTTCTTATTTATTTTATCCTAAACTGAAAATTCCAAAAACATAAGAGCGTTCAACGTTGCATCAATCCAACTCCCTACTTTGAGTAAGTTCCTCATTTCAAGGTCCCTTTGTGAAACCAGCATATCACATCATCCATTGAGCTTGTCCATCCCCCAACCCGGAACATTGGAATTACCGTATGATCTTTCTGGCAATCTTAGCATAAGAGGTAATTTTTCAAGAGAGGATAGAGCTGCCTTTGGGCATTTTCTTTTTATTCCTAAAGGTGTTGGGTGTGTCACAAAACACTCATCAACACTACTACAACCTCATCCTCCATCGCTTGCCTCTCAAAATCAAGAATCTTGTTTGTAGTAAACAATGGAGGTGCCTCATCTTACCTTGTCTAATCGCTATAAGGATCAATGCCAACCAAAAGTAATCTCCTTTGATTTGTCCTCTACCTTTCTTGTGCGAAGCTTGAAGGTTATATTGCACAAAGACAAGGTCATTGAGTCATTTTTGAGTTAGTTTATTCCTCTTCTTTGTGTGGATGGCCTCTGACAAACTCTAGTTGTCCTTATAGCTGGATGCACTACAAGGTTGGCACAAAATGCAGAGGGCTAATATTTGAAGATTTGGGGTATTGGCACCCCAATCTACCCCCCAAGAACCTACAAAATAAGATATTAAAGAGTTAGTAAGCAAACCATATTTTATAAGTAGTTGTAAATTTGAAATTTTTAACTTGTAAGATGCATGTGATGCAAAGAGTCCAATTTTTGTTACTTGGTGACCGAGTGGTTCTTTTGCAGACAGCTAGTCTTGAAGAAAAAAACTTACCCCTACCAATCCTGTAATTATGCAATTCTTGAACAATGAGGTTTCTCACCTCAACTTGGGGTGTCATTCTCTCAATGCATGTCATGAGGCTCTTCATAACCTCTCCATTAGGAACTGAGAAGCTATCCGAATATAAAAAATACGGCTTGAGGAAGTACCTTGTGTAATGAATGCCCCTGATTGTTTTTTGTTTTTGTGTGTAACGTTTTCAGAATAAGACAGAAGTTGCAGAAGGGTTTTATGTTTGATTTCCATTTATTTCATTGAGTGCATACATTGAAATATTCATGAACATGCTAAGAAAATAAGGTTATTAAACATCAACAATTAAACATTGCAATTCAACAACTGAAATCTGAAGTTTAACAATCATATTTCAGACCTGAAAATTCGACATCAGCAGCAGTTTTCACCATAGAAATGCATAGACCAGAACCCAAGGATGATTGTAAATAAATTTTGTTATGCTTTTTGCATCTTCTACAACCAATCTCACCCAATCAAGTTTGCCAATGTGCTGTGCAAGGGGTTCAAAAGAGTCATTGATGCCTCTCTTCGAGCAATCTCCCAGCCACCACATAAGCTGCTGTATTATTAGTTATAATTTGAACTACATTGTTTATGCCCACCTCTAAGACAACATCCTCCAACATTAGACTCAAAGTTTCTGCATTTTTTACTTTGTTTGAGGCATAATCTTACTTCAAAAACATTACCTCACCATTTGAAGCTACCAAAAAGTTGATAATGGTGTGGATCTTTTTGTCCATCTGCCCATCTGAAAGAATAGTGCAACCATACTTTCACCATTGCTTCTTCTGTTCTTCGACAACTAACTTTGCGTCTTCAGCTCCATTTGTGAGCAATTTTCCACTTAAGTCTTTTTGTGAAGGTGTCTTGTAGCCTTTTCTTGCTACTGTTAATGTAGTTACCAAATTCTCCCAATAATGGTTGCTCGCCACATTGAAGGGAAGGTTGTTAAAGTACCAAAAATTGGCACATGCCTTATTTTCTTTTCGGTGCACCTTCATTTTCCATCCTGTACCTTCTAACGACGTTTATTTTTGGGTACAAAAAAGCTATGAGGTGTGCATGTAGGCGCTCTACTTGAAGTAAATGAAGTGTATGCTGATACCGCTTGAAGTAGATGAAAGTGTATTTTGTTATGGTTCTTTCATCTTCTACAACCAGTCTCACCCAATCAAGTTTGCCTATGTCCTCCAAAAGAAGGTCAAGGCAATGTGCTGCACAAGGGGTTCAAAAGAGTGATTGATGCCTCTCTTTGAGCAATCTCCTAGCCACGACATACGCTACTGCATTGTCACTTATAATTTGAACTACATTCTTTATGCCCACCTCTAAGACAACTTCCTCCACCATTAGACTCAAAGTTTATGCATTTTTTACTTTGTCATAGGCATCAATTGACTTCAAAAAAATTACTTCACCATTTGAAGCTACTGAAAAATTGATAATGGTGCAGTTCTTTTTGTCCGTCCACCCATCTAAACGAATAGTGCAGCCATACTTTCACCATTGCTTCTTTTGTTCTTCCACAACTAAATTTGCCTCTTCAGTTGTATCTATGAGCAACTTCCTAGTTAATTCTTTCCGTGAAGGTGACTTGCAGCCTTTCCTTGCTACTGTCAATGTAGTTACCAAATTGGTGCAGGAGCACCTTGACAATTTTGGTTAGATGATGCATTTTGGAGTCTTCTTTTGGTTTTTGTTTTAGTGTGTTGCAAATAAGGTCTATGTAGACTAAACTCAATGTATTTGGTGTCATATAGGGTCTTGTAGTAGTGGTTTGAAAAGTTGTTCAAATAATGTAAAAGTTGCATAGCAACTTTGTCAATTTTGGTTTGTATTGGAATATCAATGGTCACCAATTCAAAAAAAACAGTTGGGGACCGTTGGAATTCAAGTTGGACATGTTTAAAAGCCTCCAAAACATTCGAGGCAAGGTTGCTGATGCCTTGAGTAGGAGGTCTATGATGGTGCAAGAAATACAACTCCAAAGTGTGGGGATAGATGCACTAAAAGGTATGTATAAAGATGATGATGATTTCAAAGATGCATTTGCTGTTTGCTGTCAATCTCAAGATGCTTTTCACAGTGAGTATTCTGATTTTGTATTCCAAGATGGTTTCCTATTCAAGGGTGCTTAGTTGTGTGTGCCAAAATGCTCTATGAGGGCAAATTTGATAAGGGAGAAGCATTGTGGTAGCTTGGGTGGACACTTTGGGTTTGACAAAACCTTGGAGCAGGTCAAGAGGTTCTATCATTGGCCGAGGATGCATGTGGATGTCAAGAAGTTTGTAGAGAGTTGTGGGATATCCCAAAGGGCTAAAGGCTCTAGTTCCAATGCAGGACTCTATCAACCTTTGCCTATACCTGACCGGCCGTGGGAGTCAATCAGCATGGACTTTGTATTGGGTCTGCCCAAGACACAAAGGGGGTATGATAGCATTTTTGTTGTGGTGGATAGCATTTTTGTTGTCAAGGTCTCCCAATAAGGGTTGCTTGTCACATTGAAGAGAAGGTTGTTGAAGTACCAAAAGCCGACACATGCCTTATCTGCTTCTTAGTGCACCTCCCTATTCCACCTTATACCTTCCTATGACATTTGTGCTCCAGGCATGTTTCTAGGTACAAAAATGTTATGTGGTGTGCATGTAGGTTACTCTACTTGAAGTAGATGAAGTGGATGCCTATGTGCTTCATATGCATGGACCACAAATAGAGCCCACTATGCCTTCAATTGCCATATCTTAATATCTTTCTTCTTGCAATTGAGGACCATAAGCACTAGCTATGGATGCCCGTCTTCTACCTTTGTAATTTTTACTCTTTTGTCAATGCAAGGTGTGCATTCATCTCTTGTTTTATCTCTTTTGATAATGCTTGCAAGATGGTATTTGAGGTGATCGATGCCTCCATGATATAGGCTCTACGATCTTGTGCAAATGATTGTCCTAGGTGTCGATTCCTATACGACATTTCTAAGCAGATAACTCGAGGGGGACAAGTTCATGTAACCAACATCGATTGGGCTGAGCTTGAGCTTGATGTGGAGTGGGAGCCTGATCCAGAGGCCAATTGTTCTCTATCAACCATTTTGTTTAACCTACAAGTAGTGTTCGACGGGGTGCGTCCCCTAAAAAAACAACCGGCACCCGAGATGGGGACGTTTCTGAGACGGGGAGACACTTGGGAAACGTCCCTCTGCCGTCCCCTCGCCGTCTCCAAGTCTCGCCACCGTTTCCTCGACATCTCCTTCTGAAGGGAAACATTTCTTGCCCGTTTCTATTGGGGAGACTCCAAAGAAACGTTTGGGAGACTTCCAGACGTCGCCCGACCTGAGGAAACTCCTAAATGTCCCCTTAAAAAAAAATATTTTTAGTTAAAAAAACTAAAAACTTAAAAGAGAATGCTGAAGGGCATCAAATCTCCTATCTCCAAGGGATTTGAGGATTCACTATTCAGGGCACACACATACAGTAAGAACTGAAGCCATTTATTTTTTTGTTTATTCATATTGACGAGTCGGAGTTAGGGCTTGTGCCCTCCACTATGCTCCATCGAGTGCTTGTATGCAAAATGTGGAAGCTCGGGCAAGAGGCATTCAGTTAGACTCAGGCAGCTCATGTGCCTTGCCCGAGCTTCGTCTCTTTGAGGCATTCGGTCAGACTCAGGCAGCTCACGTGCCTTGCCCGAGCTTCCACATTTTGCATATTTTAATCGGTGGAGCATAGGCCTTTGGGCAGTAAAATTTTTTTTAAATCTATTACAAATTGAATTTTTTATTATTTTAATTTTTTTTATTCAGAAATTCAAATAACTAATAAGAATGGCCAAATTTTTTCATTTCTTTGAACCTACTCAATATATTGTTATACATCTTTATATAACTATTTTTTTCCAAGTACTATGTATTTGGCACCACCCCCCCGTAGCCCCCCACCGCCGTCCCCGGCCATCCCCCTACCGTTCCCAAATTTAGACCCCTTGTCTCTCATCCCCGAAACGCGTCACCCGCCGTCCCCCCGTCCCTGTCCCCGAAACTCCATGGAACACTGCCTACAAGTACAAAGTACAACATTTTAGTTTTTAAATATAAAAAACTAGCCTAAATTAAACATAAAAAATTAGCCTAAATTAAACATAAATTACTATAAATCAGCATGAATTTAGCATAAAATTAGTATAAATCAACATAAATATTAAAATATTATTGTATTATTTAATGGTTATCTTAGTTTTTAGTTAGTTAGTAGTTTACTTTTAGTTAAACTTGTCTGTTTTAGTTAGCTTTTAGTAACTTTAGTTCTTTGCTTTTGTTAACATTAGTTTCTTTTTAGAAACATCGTCTTGTATTTTATTATTTAAGGAGCTTTCATCTTCTTTGTAAATATTGAATATCAATTATCATTTCATGATATTAGAGCATAGGCTCATTTTTTGAGCAATAAAAATTTGTGGTTGGTTACCTAAAGATTTTTTGGAAATTTTTAGAAGTTTTTTTTATTTGATGTTTTAAAATGAAAATCGAAGGGTTTGCTACCCGTTTTAAAAAATATATATAAAAAAATATTATTGTGAGTTTTCTTTCAGAAGTTTTTTTTAGAGGGTTTCTGAAGGACATCACCGTATCTTTCTTTCAGTGATAAAAATCGTGGATTTATCTTGTTGCATTTTGAGGGTTTTGTGTCTTCAAATTGCGGCTTCATCACGCCTGTTTTTTGGTCTAAAAATCATGCCTCATGCACTTCGCGAGTTTTTAAAAACCCGTGTTCCTTTTTTTGGCGCCATTTTCTTGAGACAAATTGCGCTTTTTTTTTTTTTGAGACAAATCGCGTGGTTTTTTGGCAACATGATCATTTCTCCTTTGTTTATGACAATGGGCATTGTTCTTGGTCTTTTTTTTGCATGCGATTTTAAAAAAATCGGGACCCTGGCAAAGTTCGTGGGTATTTTGCGGATTTGTTATAGTCGCGTTTTGCCCTGAGTGTGGATTTTGGCACGACTTCTGACGGTTTTAAGGGCTTTTGTGCACATTTTTTGTCAACTCGTGATTGCTGTATTCTTCTGGTTTTTCTGGGCGACGGGTCGAAGGAGTTTTTTTCTTGCCCTTTGCTAAAGATCTTTGGTATGAAAAATCTGTGTGAAGTCATTGCAGAATCTAGGGTTTCTTGTCTGCCACACAAAGATTTGTGTGCAGGTTCTAATTTTTGTTGGCTAGGGTTTTGTTGATCATCAAAGTTGTTTTTTTAAGGGAATGGCATTTATGTAGTCTACCCAAGCGTCTACTTCTTATGGATTGATGGCTAAATGACCAACAAATCGTGTCAAATCATCTACATGGTACATTGATTCTGGAGCCTCTCAGCATTTTACAAACATGAGAGATTGGTTCATGGAGTACATGGCTTGCTCTGATTCCATCATCTTTGGTGGTGGCGAAGAGTATACAGTTGTCGGCAAGGGCAATGTCCAAATCACATCTAGTGGGAGAAATTTAATATTTCTCAATGTATATTATGTGCTAGGCATGGAATTCAATCTGCTCTCTGTGAGTCAAATTATGCGACACAGTCTAAAGTTGGACATCATCTTCTACTGTAATAAGTGTCGAATTGTTGATAAGGAGTCCAAGAAAACTGTGGCAGTTGGCCTTGAGGATCATGGTTTGTATTGGCTGCTTGATATTGAAGATCCTCTAGAGCATGCGCTGGTTGAGAGGAGTTCATCTATCAACACTCTTTGGCATCAGTGGTATGGGCATCTCAATATTGCCTACCTCTCTCAGCTAGCTCAAGAGAATTTGGTAGAAGGCTTATTTGAAATTCAACAACAAACACATGGTGTTTGTGGAGCTTGCCAAGTAGGGAAGCAACATCGTACTCCATTTTCAGATGGAAAGTCTTGGAGAGCATCCAAGGTTCTATAGCTGGTTCATGCAGACGTTTGTGGACCAATGAATATTGCATCGGTCACTGGTGCCAGGTATTTCCTCCTTGTTTGTTGATGATTTTAGTAGAAAAATGTGGTTGTATTTTCTCAAGGCAAAATCCTAAGTGTTCAGTGAATTTTAGAAATTTAAGGCATGATGTAGAGGCAGTGGCAGACACAATGACCTCAATAACATAGGGCAAAGAACCTAGTTTCCATGGTCCTCAAACTCAAACTCTTCCCAAATGTCACATACTCTTCAAGGGCTACAAAGCACAAATAAGGCATCAATGCCTCAGACCTTTCACCCAACATTTGAAATACTCTAGACACATTGGGAGCAAAATGTTCAGACCAAAAATGACCCACAAAAACTCAGGTACTTCACTCTACCACACATTCCCTCACAAACATGCCTAAACCCTTGTAGTACTCCAAATTGGCAAAACCGGGCACAACTTCTTAGGCAGATTTGATCTCTCAGAGACAAGCATAGTTTTGAGTACCCTTTTTGGCCTTACTCAACATACCAAGGAACCAGATAGGGTTACTTTGGAGGGAAACGTTCAAATAATGACTGTCCTTGCAGCAATTAGGTCTAATTCACAATTAGGCTTAGAGACCAACTAGGGCAAGATTCAAAAAGACTCTAAATGAATTGTCAAGGATTGTCCTTGGTCTGACAGGGTCCACATGCACCCTCACACGTGTTCCAATGTTCAAAATGTACTTCTTCACACTCCTTCAACATTAACTCATCAATTCTTTAGTCCTCCTGCCTGATGCATAGAGATTCCAGGCACTTTATAGCAAAAGAGCACGTGCCATCTTCCACCCCACGGTTTGCAAATCTGGGAAAACAAAAAGCATCATGGTACAGTCCATTCCACCAGTTCTTAGAGGATTTCACTGATGGAATGAAGGGTAACACATTTTTCCTTTCTCACTGTCAGCCCTAACCAGGTTTTCAAATAGTTTTTAAAGAAATGGATGGATCTCTCTCAATTCTGAACAAAAATGAATGCAATCAGGTTTATTTGAAAGTAGATTCATGTGACTTTCAACCCACAGTGGTTTCAAGCCATGATCCCTCCATACAAGCCCGTACAGTATTGAGAAACTGCAAGAACATGTTGGAATTTTGCAGAAAATAAGTGCTTTATTGATTCAAACTCCTCCAAAACATCAATCAACTCCCTCCAACGATGGAATCAGGCTTTTTATGCATTTCTAAGCCTGCTTCAATGGTTACAAACTGACTTTTGAATTAGGGGTTAACAAACACCCATTTTGCACTTGTTGCTTTGCAACCATTTGCAACTTCTTTACAAATTTAACAAATGGACCACACCTATCCGCCTAAGACCTCAACAAGACTCTCACAAACATGAAAATGGTCCAAAAGGACCTTATTACATCAAAGAAACACAAAAACCACAAACAATGACCATTTTTGCCTCTTTGAGGCATGAAGTCTCATGGGTGCTCTTGCACCATACTCCCAAGGCAAAATGAACTCAAGTCCCCTTTGAGTTTGCAGCCATGTATCCATGCCTGAGGACATAATCCTCTCTCATCACTTCAGAGAGTACACCCTTCCATTCAGTCAAATATTGAAAATAAGCATTATGCCTTGGTGTTTTGAGTGACTGAGTGCCTACATTGCTTTCCAACCTTGGTGGGGGAAGTCTTGTATTCTTCCAATATCTGCTAATGCCTGAGAACCTGTATCATAGCCTGCAACCACAATCACTTGCGAAAATACAAATCAAAAGGTAAATCTGCAACTGTGAAATTAATGGCCCCTTGATTGCATTTGTCAACTCCACCATGTAGCTGCTTCCATTTTGTTTGAGGGACTACATATACTGTCACAGCATCTTGGTCTCCTTCAATAGCATGTTTCATCTTGCATTTAGTTCCCTCACTCCTTAAGTCTGCAATCTCAACAAAAGTGTTGTACAATCCCTCTTTGTCCCTGTTGATCATGGCATCAAACCTAGTCTCTTGACCAGTGTTACTGCCCTTTGCTAAAAGAGATAAATTATGTCTAACCTCCCATGTCCCCTTGTGTAACACTTGTAATGAATGTGTAAAGTCTTCATTCTGAATGAAAAAGAGAAAAAATTGAGTGACACTTGCCTGTCCCACACCATCACCTTTCAATTTTGGAAGGGGCTTGGATTGAGAGTACACAACACAACGCCTACCACCCAAACTTGCAATGTTGGATGCTGATCTCTCCTTGAGGTTTGCACAACCAATAGACCTTTCCCTTCCTCTATTCTTTACAGTTTGCAATACAGAAAATGGAACCTCTTGTTTGAAATTAAATCTCTCAATTTCATCTTGTGTAGGGTTACCTTTCTCAAACTGCCCAAGCAATGCAAATAGACATTGGGTTGCATTGTCATACCCCATTTGTCAATGTTGAATCCCCAAAGTCAAGTCATTCTTCATTTTTGCTGTCATAATGTCTCTAGGTTTAGGATTGGCTGCAAGGTCCATGTCCTCCTTTTCTTCTACTTTTATGAACTCTTTCCTACCTACCATCATCACTTTAGACCCCAAGGTTTGTCCTTTGTCCTCTTCCTTAAATGGTGTCAAGTTATAGGAGACCCCATATTTTTCTATCTCAGAAGTATTCCTCCTTCCATCATACATAGCATGTTTATCAAATTGCCAAGGCCTCCCTAGCAACAAATGGCACACATCCATGGGTAGTATGTCACATAAATTTTTGTCTTTGTACCCTCCTATATGAAACTCCACCCAACTTTGTTCATTCACCAAAGCATATTGACCCTCATTTAACCAAGAGACTTTGTAAGGAGTAGTGTGTGGTATCCTTTGCAACTCAAGTTTTTCAACTATCTCAACTGAAACCATATTATCTATACTACCCAAATCAATTACAACTTACAAACTTTATCCAAGCACTTACAAGTTGTCCTGAAGAGAGTCGTCCTTTGTGGTGGCTCCTCTACTGGTACCTTGATGAGGGTTCTCCTTACTATGAGTGATTCACCAACTTTTGGAGCAGCATGTTGTGATGGAGAGTTTACACTCTCATTGTCCTCTTCTTGTACCAATTGAGTTCTCCTTTCTCTTCCATGTGAAGTAGTGGCCCGATTTTCACTGCATTACCATGCTTGATGCCCAAACTTGTTGCATTGGTAACACCTTCCCGTGAAACCACTAGATCCTCTTCCTTGATCTCCAAATCTGCCTCTAAAGCTTGACCTACCTCCTCTTGAATCTGCAACTTGGTCTTGTACTTTGCTTGTATCTTCTTGGCTCTCATATGATTGCCTTGGATTAGAAAATGACCCTCTTCCTCTGGAATTTCTGCCTCTACCCCTACCTTGCTTCTCTTCAATTTGTCTTCAGCCTTGATGGCCAATTGGTAACATTCTTCCACCGTTCTTGGAGTGGTGAGGCTCAATTTATCTTGGAGGTTGTATCTCAACCCATTCATGTATCTTGCTACTGTCTCTTCATCATCTTCTGTATGACCTGCTCTTATGCTCAACTTATAGAACTCTGTATATGTTTGCACATCCATCTCCTTTTTCTTGAGATTTTGAAGCCTCTTAAACAATTGAATAGTGTAATCAATAGGTAGGAACTTAATTTTGAGTTTAGCCACCATCCTATCCCAAGAGGTGATTTTGGATTTTCCTTTCTTTCTCCTTTCACTTTGTACATAATCCCACCAAAGCAAAGCGTGGTCCTTCAATTTTGTCTTGGCCAACTTCACCCTTTTATCCTTTGGCCATCTTCATAATCAAAATAGTTATCCAATGCTCCTATCCAATCTAGGAGCTCTTCACTATCCATCTTTCCTCCATACATAGGTAATTCCATTTTGATCTTATGTTCATCTCCCTTGATTGCTTTCAAAAGCTTTGCCATCCTCAAGTCATCAGGATCCATCTCTTCCTCAGACCCTTGGGAACTTTTGTCTTCCCCTTCTTCTTCTTGGTCACTCAGGTCTCCTATGACCATACCTCTCTCTTGACTTGTTTCTAGGGCAACAAGCCTCTCCTTCAACTCTCTCATCTCTCTCATCTCTTTAGCATGTTTTTCCTTCAACTCACTCAATTCTCTGGCAATGGCATTCCCTTTTGGAGGCATCTTTGTGATTCTTTCAACTCAACCTTTTTCTTCTTCAGATCAAACCTATGCTCTGATACCAATTTGATGCAGAGGTAGGGGCAGACACAATGACCTCAACAACATTGGGCAAAGAACCTAGTTTCCATGGTCCTCAAACTCAAGCTCTTCCCAAATGTCACATACTCTTCAAGGGCTACAAAGCACAAATAAGGCATCAATGCCTCAAATCTTTCACCCAACATTTGAAATACTCTAGACACATTGGGAACGACATGTTCAGACCAAAAATGACCCACAAAAACTCAAGTACTTCACTCTACCACACATTCCCTCACAAACAGGCCTAAACCCTTGTAGTACTCCACATTGGCAAAACTGGGCACAACTTCTTAGGCAGATTTGATCTCTTAGAGACAAGCATAGTTTTGAGTACCCTTTTTGGCCTTACTCAACATACCAAGGAACCAGATAGGGTTACTTTGGAGGGAAATGTTCAAATAATGATTGTCCTTGCAGCAATTAGGCCTAATTCACAATTTAGGCTTAGAGACCAACTAGGGCAAGATTCAAAAAGACTCTAAATGAATTGTCAAGGATTGTCCTTGGTCTGACAGGGTCCACATGCACCCTCACACGTGTTCCAATGTTCAAAATGTACTTCTTCACACTCCTTCAACATTAACTCATCAATTCTTTAGTCCTCCTGCCTGATGCATAGAGATTCCAGGCACTCTACAACAAAAGAGCACGTGCCATCTTCCACCCCACGGTCTGCAAATCTGGGAAAACAAAAAGCATCATGATACAGTCCTTTCCACCAGTTCTTAGAGGATTTCACTGATGGAATGAAGGGTAACACATTTTTCCTTTCTCACTGTCAGCCCTAACTAGGGTTTCAAATAGTTTTGAAAGAAATGGATGGATCTCTCTCAATTCTGAACAAAAATGAATGCAATCAGGTTTATTTGAAAGTAGATTCATGTGACTTTCAACCCACAGTGGTTTCAAGCCATGATCCCTCCGTACAAGCTCGTACAGTATTGAGAAACAGCAAAAACACGTTGGAATTTTGCAGAAAATATTGATTCAAACTCCTCCAAAACATCAATCAACCCCCTCCAACGATGGAATCAGGCGTTTTATGCATTTCTAAGCCTGCTCCAATGGTTACAAACTGACTTTTGAATTAGGGGTTAACAAACACGCATTTTGCACTTTTAGACAACAATTTAGAAAAGTTGCTTTGCAACAATTTGCAACTTCTTTACAAATTTAACAAATGGACCACACCTATCCGCCTAAGACCTCAACAAGACTCTCACAAACATGAAAATGGTCCAAAAGGACTTTATTACATCAAAGAAACACAAAAACCAAAAACAATGACCATTTTTTCCTCTTTGAGGCATGAAGTCTCATGGGTGCTCCTGCACCAAGGCATTAGTTGAAAATGAGTTTGAACGTTCACTTATAACTCTTAGGACAGATCATGGGGGTGAGTTTTGTTCCAACTAATTCACCGACTTCTGTGCAAAACACGACATTAGACGCCAACTTACCACACCCTATACCCCTTAGCAAAATGGTGTTGTTGAGCGGAGGAATCACACCATCACAAAATTGGCTTGTTGTATGTTGGAGAACAAGAATGTTCACAAGAAATTTTGGGCTGAGGCAGTGTATACTGTAGTATACCTTCTTAACCGGTCTCCCACACAAGCCATTAAGAAGATGACCGTAGAGGAAGCATGGTCTGGGAGGAAACCAAAAATCCTTAGGGTTTTTGGTTTGACTGTGTATATTTGGATTCTAGATGCCAAGAGAACCAAGCTAGATTCCAAGAGCTAGAAGTTGATACTAATTAGATACAATGACAATCACAAGGCCTATTAGCCGATTCATGTGGCTATTGACTGTTTGACATTTAGTTGGGATGTTGTGTTTGATGAGGAAGGTGGGTCCTTTTTGCTTCCTTCTCCCAACAAGAGTCTTGACAATCCGCCTCTGAAGACCAAGGATTTGGGAGCTAAGCTTTCAGTAGCTCCACCTGAAGGGAGGGATTCTGATGCTTTAGACTTGTAGAATCTCCTAGACAAGATCCTCTACTAGCAGGGAAGGACTCTGATGATTCTAACGTTTTGGAATCTCCTAGGCAAGATTCTGTATCAGTAGATTCTCCTCCGGATAATTTGGATTAGTATCCGGATGGTATTATTCGAGGCAGCCCAAGTCATGATGATGCTCATTCTAATTTGGACATTGATACTTCTCCTCGTCTTAAGTGGTGGGCGAAGCTCATTGGTGATGTTCATGATGATGAACTCGTTGAGGGAGGATCATCTAGAGGCAAGAGCAAAAAGAATACAATAAACTTTGCTCTTATGGCCAACATTCAAAGTATTTATGAGCCACAACAGTATTCAGAGGCCAAGGGTAAACCTGAATGGGAAAAGGCTATGGATTCTGAGCATCATAGTCTTTTGAAGAATAACACATGGGTTTTGTCAGATCTTCCACCAGGGAAAAAACCCATTGGTTGCAAATGGGTCTACAAGATCAAATACAAGGTTGATGGAACACTAGATAAATACAAGGCTCGGTTGGTGGTTAAGGGGTTTTCGCAGAGAGAAGGTATTGATTATGAGGAAACCTCTGCTCCCACAACAAAGATGAGCACCATCCGACTTGTCCTAGCCATGGTGACACAGTTTGGTTGGAAGGTCCATTAGATGGATGTGAAGAGTGCCTTCCTTAATGGAGATTTGGAGGAAGAGGTGTACATGATGCAGCCTCCTGGTTTTAAGGTTGCAAGACAAGAACAAAAGGTATGCAGATTACAAAAGGCTCTTTATGGCCTCAAGCAGGCACCCAGGGTATGGTACTTGAAGTTTGACAAGTACCTGGTTTCACAAGGGTTTCACAAGAGTCTCTTAGATGCAAATTTGTATGTCAAGAACATTGGCAGTGATATCATCCTTCTTGTCATTTATTCGGATGATATCATAATTACTGGCAATAGGTTACATTTGGTTGAACAAATCAAGTCAAATTTGTGTCAAGCGTTTGAGATGATGGACTTGGGTCTTCTACACTATTGTCTTGGTTTCGAAGTTTGGCAGATGGGTAGCAATATCTTCATTTCTCAATTGAAGTATACCAGGAGTTTGCTTGAAAAATTCAGGATGGAAGATTGCAAAATCTCATCCACTCCTATGGAGAAGGGGCTGAAACTTTGAGCCAAATCAGACTCACTAGTGGTAAATGAGTTTGCGTTCAGGCAACTTGTGGGCAGCCTCATTTATCTTATTGCCACTAGACTCGATCTCAGTTTTGTTGTGAGTTACATTTCTCATTTCATGACTGCTCCTAAGGCGGAACACTGGGTTGCCACGAAGCGAGTTTTGCGATATGTCAAAGGGACACCTGACTTTGGCATTCTGTATAGCAGCTACAAAGATCCTAGATTGGTTGGCTTTACAGACTTAGATTGGGCAGGTTCAGTGGATGAAAGGAAGTCCACTTCTGGGTATGTTTTCAGTCTTGGTACAGGTGCAATCACCCGGGTAACAGTTAAGGCAGCATGTGAGGCAGTATGGCTTTGAAGGATGCTTGCTGACGTGCAGATGTCTCAAGTAGGCCCTTCACCCCTGCTTTGTGATAATCAAGGGTTTCTCAAACTTGCTAAGAATCCAGTCTTCCATGAGCGAACCAAGCATGTTGAGCTTCACTGTCACTTCATCAGACAGCTTGTTGAAAATGGCTCTGTGATGTTGTAGTATGTTCCGACTGAGGATCAGACTGCAGACGTTCTCACCAAGTCTCTCAATCCAAATAGATTTGTAAAATTTCGGGATAAGCTTGGTGTAGTTAGTAGAATGACCATTAAGGGAGGGTATTAAAATATTATTGTATTATTTAATGGTCATCTTAGTTTTTAGTTAGTCAGTAGTTTACTTTTAGTTAAACTAGTTTGTTTCAGTTAGCTTTTAGTAACTTTCTGTTATTTGCTTTGGTTAGCGTCTGTTTCTTTTTAGAAACATTGTCCTGTATTTTATTATTTAAGGAACTTTCATCTCCTTTGTAAATATTGAATATCAATTATCATTTCAATAAATTTGTTTAAATCATCATAAATTCAATATTACGGTATAACCTAATCCTTATATTCCCAAAATGAGGTAAAAATCAGAAAAATAGTATGTTTGTACACAAAAATAGTGATTTCATTAAAAAATCAGTATAAATGAACAAAAAATGTTCATAAATTCAAGTTTTTGGAAGTAAAATTGTAAATACTAAGTTATAGGGAATTATGAATTGATTACAATCTACATGCTATATTTTAGCAGCTAAAATGAATTTAAATGCTTGCAATTTTTTTTACTAACCTACCCTTGAAACTCTTCAAATTTTCCCTTCAAATTCACCTAAAAATCCTTGCAATTAAGTCAAGAGTGCTTTGTTAGGAAGTATGATGGGTGTGGTTGTATTTATAAGAAAAAAGTTCATGGGTTTTTAGTGTTTTTTCCATGTTTTCTGCCACATGTGTTGAGTATTTTCCACGGACTTGGTGAGTACTATCCAAAAGAATGGTGAGTTACTCATCAAAAATTTGCCAATAAAAACGGCGAGTTTCTGTCAAGTAACTTGCCATAGGAAAAAATCAGCGAGTGCACAGCGAGTGTGCCAATTATGAATTAACCTGTAATTCTGTACTCATTGTTATTCCTTCCAAGACTGACATCTTTGTTCAATGATCGTTTAAGATTTGTTATAATCATTATTAACCCATCTTTAGTTATTGTTAGCTAATGTCATTATTTTCATTGTAACTGAATGCTATTCCATCAATCATGACTGTCATAGTATTCTTAAGATGCTTTTGTTGTGGCTCTTGGGGTGTAAGGGTGTAATTCTGGATGTAATCTCCAACACCCCTCCCTCCATGTTGTCTTCATCCATATTGCAATCTTCATGGTGGTTGCAGGTCTTTGTATTTGTGGATGGTAGTTGCATTCCTCATCTCAATACTTCAGTTTTCTTTTCTTTTTTTTTGATGAAAGTGTCTTGGTGGCACTGCTGATTGGGATTGATAAAAACTCCCTTGCTGCCCTGTCTTCTAATCCACCTCATTATTTTTCTTGCATGCAAGCTTCATCTATTTATTCTTGCATGAAGAATAGATCTTGCCTCGTTATGTGAATACAAAGGCCACCAAGATACTTGATCCCTGCATCTTCATTTCTTGGAGAAATCACCAAATTGATGTCTTGCTTTTGAAATTCAATTTACTCTTGTTCACTGTGACTTTACTTTTGCTGAAAGTACACCCATCTGATTTTTGCTCCTTGCTGCCAACTGATAGAATTGGAACCTGAAAAATTCCTTGAACACCCAACTTTTCATAAGTACTTATTTGCTTAATTTGAATGCATCCTCTTAGTTTTCCCACCATGTCTGCGCATGGTTGATCAATTTCAAACAGGAAAATGCTATTTTCTGCCTCACACTTGGTGCATGCTGTAGCAGACCTCAAGCTGTTGAAACTGATGGTTTGGCTTCTTTGTGTGCACTTGACCTTCATATTGCTAAATTTTCACCTTAGCTTCCACTTTGAAATATGTTTTGATGGTGCACTGTTTGATTTCTCTCCTTCACCTTTGGGTTCTTCTTCTTCTTGTGTTCTCTCCCTTTGTGCCAGTAGGGATGATTGAAAGAAGCTCCAAATTTCTCACTGAAGAATACCTTTATATTTATCACCTCTAGAACTACATCTGCTGCATTTGACTCCAATGCCAACAGCATTAATTCTTGCATATCCTTGATGCTTCATGCTTGAGGATTTTACTTCTGTCTTTTGCTTATTTCAATAGCCAAATCCAAGAGTACTGATTCTACTTGATCCTCTCTTTTCCCAACCTGGCTAAGGGCATGAGCCTACCATTTCCCAGATAGATCAAGAAGAAATGACTCTAATACCAATATGGTATGTAATTGCTTAAGATTATTAAAATAATATTTTTTATATATTTAATGCTCAAATCTTGTAACGCTTAGTAACTGTATATTAGCTGCATTTAGATTACTTTCTATTTTTTGTTGATTGTGATGTTTCCATTCTGTAATTGTTAATTATGGAAACATTCCTCTTTGTAATCTATTTATTGAAGCTTTTGCTTCTCGTGTAAATACAATTCGAGTATTTGAAAATATCTTAGTGTGTTCGTTTTTATATGGTATCAGAGCCGAATTATTTTCCCGCTTAGTGAGAAATCAATCTTTTCTTCAATGTGATTTTTGTGAAGGCCGAGTGTCTTCATTTTTGGTAAGAATCGCGTTTTGCTTCTAGAGGTCATGTTTTCTTCTTCCTGCAAGGAAAAACGTTAGACGAAGTTTGTTTCGGAAGGCATCGAGATTTTGTTTTGTGCTTCATATCACGTGTCTCTTGTCACACATTTCCTGTGAAGTTTATTCCGTGATGTCTTTTCCATGATCGTGTTCATGCCTGGGCACGATTTATTTCTGGCGGTTTATTTCCGTTGCTCATGTTTTTGTTGAAGCATTCGAAGTTGGCTTCTGTTATTTTGTCGGTTTCTGGTTTTTTGAAGGTTGTGTGGGCAGTGACGTGTAGCTTTGGACAAGTTGATTTGTCTCTTGTTGTGTTGTGGTGATCTTCTTGGGCGCTGCTCTCCTTATTCTGATTGCTATTTAATCTTTTTGGACTGTGCGGTTTTGTTTTTCTGGCAGCATAGTCTTCTTGTCTGGCCTTTAAGGAATCGTTCCAAGAAGAATATGTGTGTTTCAGATTTTTTCTTTTCTGCACACGTCAGACTTGAAAAATTCTGTCTCTATTTGCTCTCCACCTTGGGATTTGTGCCTCCAGTTTTCTGACAAATTTCTACATCTGTGGGGTTTCGTGCCTCTTATTTGTCGGATTCTATGTGCAAAATGGCATCACTGTCACACATTATGCTCGAGGGTAGTCAGAAATTCAACGGGTGCAACTACAATACCTAGTGCTCCACGTTGACTCGTCCCTTGTCCTAGTACCCCTGTCCCTGTCCCGAAAATGTTTCAGGGACTCTGGGACTCCTCAGAAACTTCCACCTGCCGTTGGATTTGACGGTGACTCAAACTTGAGCTCCAATTTTGATACTAACTTGCTTGTTGCATTTGTTGATTAGGGACAGCCATATATTTTATGTTTTTGTCATTTATAGTGGAAACTTGGAGCCCTTGGGCATTTTGTTATAATTCTTATTTAATATGTACGCACACTAACAATGGAAGCATTTAAATTTTGTTAATTTGTTTGTCGATTCTCATGTGAAATCTCAATTCAAGTCTAATGTTATGCATTAATCTTCTACAATGTCTATGATGAATGCTTTATCAATGTTACGATATGAATATTTGAAATTTCTCTATACTTCTAAAATTTCCCTATTCTTTATCAATCGTCCCCTAAAAAATGGCCCCCAAAAGTACCCCTGTACCAAAAACTCATCCCTCCCCTACGGGCCTCGTTGATGAGTGTTTTATCATTCACCAAACATCAGAATAAAAATGTCCAAAGACACTCTATCCTCTCTTGAAAAACCACCGCATATGCTAAGATTGCGAGAAAATCATATGGCGATTCCAAGGTTTCTTTAGTCGGGTCTCGACGTGTGGATAAGCTCAATGGTCGTTGTGATATGCTGGTAATAAACAAGGGGACTTACGCAGAAAGTCTTCACAAGTTCGGGACTTAGGAAATTTATCTTTAAAGGTTCTCAATTAGGACTTTCAATGGATCTCAAAAAAATGGCAAAAAGAATAGGGTTTAGGGAATCTAGTCTATGCCTAAGAACTCAAGAGACAGTAAGGACTCGGTGAAGAGAAATAAACCACACTTTGTTTCGCCTCCTGTTGGACAACATACGCAAAATGGGTGCAATCTTCAAGGGGTTTGTGAGAATAATTTTCAAACCTCGAATGAGGTTGAAGTTAAGCTTCCACGTTTAAGAGCTCAGGCTAACTTTACAAATCGAATGCAAATCATCCATTCGAAAAAAGTATGAGCTACACTTCACCGTTGAATCAATACGATCAATCTCTCATTCAATTAACAACTTTTCAAAGCAAATTCTACCTAATCTAACTTTAACTCTAATCTATGGCGGAAGGCAATATGTAACCTCGCTTACTATTCAACAATAAGAAGTGATTCAAGGCAAATCATGCTCAAGAGCTTTTATCATTCAAAATAGTCTCAATGCGACAATATACATAATCTGTCTCCACACATTACAAATGAGGGGGCAAGCTCAATTTATAGGCTCCCCAATTACAATTCAATGGCCAAGATTGATTTCAAATCAACGGCCGAGATTACAAAATAAAACCCTAATTAGGGTTTGTCACTTTCGACCAATGAGAAAATTTCATTTGAGGACACTTGTCCCTTTTGCTAAATATAAATCAACAATAAAATAGAAAGTTGTTATATGTTGATTTGGAACAATTTGATTGGTTGGAAGATGACGAGGCGCCACCTCAGCGTGCTGGATGTCTTCCTTGGTTGCTTCATTTTTCTTCACGTGCTTGCCTTAGAATATTTTCCCTGCCGATAACTCTGTCCGTTGTGCTTGTTCCTTCCTAGCTTTGATCTTGGATTCCTTTCGAGACTTTGATTTCTTCCTTTTACCTGTACTGGAATCTTCGAGGTCTGGAAGTCTCCCCTTGGAGCAGGTGTCTGGACTTGGAGTTGGTTGCTTTGAACTTCCTCCTGCTTGAACTGGGTTGATGTTATTCCTTTGGATTTCCCTCTCTGAGTTCTCCAATTTGTGTCGAGAAATTGTCTAAGTATGGAGATCTGTTTAGAACCCTCTTCTTGTCACCTTCTGATTCTGATTGGAAGCTTGTCTTCAGGAGATGAAACCCTCAAGAAGTTGTCCGGATTGCTTCAATAGGTCTGGGATTGCAGATGAAATCCTTCCAAGACGTCTGGATATCCATGCAAGTGTCTTGAATTTGGAGAAGAATGACCCTGTGCTTTAGCCATGATAGAGAAATTGGAATTTCCTCTATGAAGTATTTCCCAGACTTAGCCAAATTTTGGCTATTCAAGTTCATTTTGTACCACCTTCACACGGACTATTCAACATTTAGCCTAGATATTGGATGAACTTTGCCTATGGAGTTTTCTTCAATTTTGAATTTGGCTTGTGCTATGTAGGACAAATTCCATCCTTGGACAGGAATTTTATTCACTTCCTCTTTATTTTCCTCTTCATCCTTCCTGTTTTCTGTCCAACACTTAGTGAATTCTTCTAGCCAATTTTCTCATCCTCTCCTTGGGCGGACTTCACATGAGCTCAAACGTTTTCTCTCTCGGCCTAAGTCAGACTCCAAGCCACTTTGGACAAACATCTCTGGGGAGAAGTCAAACTCTCTCTAGTGCCTACCATCTTTTCTCTTACACTGGGGCGAACTTTCTCAACACTTTGACATTTCTTTTCTTGGTCTAGGTCGGACTTTGCATCATGTTTGCCATTGTACTTGGCGGATCTTATGGATGTCTGGACATACCTTCTCCAAGCAAAGTCGGACTTTGTAAAGGTTTGGACATGCTCTGCTTGGGCAAAGTCAGACTTTCTCATGCTGGTGCCATCTTTTTCCCTCCATTCCATGCCTTTGCTTCTTCTTTGAAGACTCGCCTCGCGTCGTCATCCACCTGCAAGAAATAAAATAAACAAATTCAGATTTTCTCTCTCTTAAATTTTTACATTCTCTCTCCTAAAGCCATGGTGAATTTAATTTTGCCCTTCGGATTTTATCTCTGGCCGGCACAAATTATTTTCCTCCAAAACATCTCTGGCAAACTTCATTTTGTCCAAGGCATTGAAAATAAAATATTAAAATATTTTAATTTATTCCAACCCGTTCGTCTTCGACCCATGGCTATTTCGATTTTCTCTTCATTTCTCTTGGCTAAAAGTGTATTTTCCAATTTTATTCCTAATCTCGTCTAGCCAAACCAAAATTTAATCCATTCCGTCGAAAATTTCATTGCCAGATCCCTATTTTTCTTTGCCGAGGCGAGATTTTAAGCTTATTTTGCTCTGCCAAAGTCAAATACTTCCTTGCTCAGTCGAATTTTTCTAGGAAAAATCCTTGTCCGAATATCTTCGTTAGGCGAATTTCCTTGATGTCTGACATATTCTCCTTCGTTCTGGCCAAAGGCAATCTTACCTTTCTCCTTGCCTTGTGCATTTTTCTTCGACCAAAGTTGACAATTTCTTCGCATTTTCCCCATACTTAGGCAAATTTTACCTCTTTTCTACCTTTGAGTTAGGCACATTCCGTTTTATTCTTTGCCAAATCCCAATCTTCTCTAGCACGTGCCCTTTCAAGCTTGGCATTTGACCTCTCGAAAGTGTCATGATACTTGGCCAAAGTCTTCATTTTTCACCCCTTAGCCTCTTTACTTAGGCAAATATTCGAACTTTTCTCTTGGACTTGGCATTAATACTTAGCCAAAAAAATCATTCTTTTATCCTCTTAGGCGGACCTCCTTAGTATTTTGGACAAGCATTTTTGGATGTCCCACTTTTCTAGGGCGGACCTTGAAGCTTTTTGGCACTTGTCTCAACATTCTTTCTCCTTTGGAAAGGATCCTCCACCCTTCATACTTAGCAGATTTTCGAAATTCACTTTGCTGGGTACCAACACTTAGCAAAAATTTTGATTTCCCTTCATTTTACATGCCTAGGCGGACTTTGGAAGGGTCAAGGATGCCAGGGACTTCAAGACTTTTGGCACCTCCCCTTTGATGCATGGCGGACTTTGTCAAGGATATGCTTTGCTGCTGGGCGGACTTTGGAAGGTCCAAGGATGTTCTTCCTTGTTGCTGGGTGAATTCCATAAACTTCCTGACATTTCTTACACCTTCCTTCATCATTCTTCCATGGCGAACCTCAGACTTAAGCACATTTTTCACAGATTTCACCATTTTAAGAGCTGATTCTCATGATCTTGTCCTCAGATCTGATTGATTTTGGACTGGTTTTGACTGATTTTTCCAGATTTCGAGTGTTCTTGGTCTGATTTTTCACGCTTTTTACTTGTTTTTTCCAGATTTTTCGAAAAAAATTTCAATTTTTTCATTTCGATTTTCTGAGAGTTCTATTGAGTTTTTCGAACTTCTGAGTGCGTTTTCAGAACTCGGGACCTTTCTAAAAATAGAAACTTTCCAAAAATAGAAACTTTCCAAAAATAGAAACTTTCTAAAAATAGAAAAAGCAACCCTAAAAAATAGGGAACCTCGTTTGGTCCAAAAATGCCAAAAATGAAAAATCGAAAAAGCAACTTTTCCTAAAAAATAGGAAGTCTTAGAATTGGCCGAATTTACAGTCGATCTTCGTCTCTTGGGCCTTCTGAGCGCTTCCATGACGTCTACGCACGATTCAAGCATGAATTACTGACTTGGCTCGATGACTTGCAAAAAGACTGACTTGGAACCCTCAAAATGATGACCTCATTGTAAAAAGACAAGTGATATGCAACTGCAACACCGAGGCAAAAAGCGAAAACAGGGGGTCCCCATTTGCAATGGGGCGATGTGTGAAATGGTCACAACCGTCCTTGTCCCCAAAACTTCGTGGAGCATGAACAATACCTGGAAGCAACACATGATGATGATCTTCGAATATCAATGTCTTGACCAAATTATTCTGGGAAAAAAGACACGACCAACATCCGGTGATAAAGATCAAGAAAAGTTTGATGAGCAAAATCGTGAATCGGTGATACTCATTAAGCTGTCTAACACCGATGATCAGCTGCCTCAGGTTCCGTCTGGTAAATCAGCGAAGGAGATTTGGGATTATCTGAAGGATCTTCATGAAACTTCCAACAAAAGCCATGCGTTCTTTCTGAAGAACATGCTGTTTTCTATCATGATGGATGAGAAGACAACATTACAGGCGCACTTGACCAAAATCAAGGACATTCGAGATCAACTTGAGGCGATTGGTCGGAAAATGGAGGAAGAAGATATGGTAGTCATCACTTTGAAAAGTCTACCAAAATCTTACGAGCATTTTATCAAGACTCTCAACATTACTTCAGCTAATGTTGATTTGAAGTTTTTAGAGCTTTGCACCATACTTCTGCAGCAGGATCGTTGGCAACAACAGTTCAGTAGTGGTGTTGGTTTGTCCTCCTCAGAGCAAGCATTTCTTGCTAAGACCTTTCAGAAGAACAAGGGCAAAAATCAACCCTCTCAATAGTCCAGTCAAGTGCAGTCTTCAAATTCTTCTAAGAAGAAGAATGTTTAGTGTAATTACTGCCATAAGTTTGGTTACATGAAGAAAGATTGCCGGAAATGCTTGGATTTTGAACAAAACAAGCAAGGAGAGTCTAAGCCTAAAGCAACTGTTGCAGAGCACACTGAGCAGAAGGAATCTACGTTCTATGCCTTCATGGCCAAGAGTCCTGCAGATCCTGTGAAATCTTCTGCCTAGTTCTGTCAGTCAGATTATGACATACTCTCCTTAGTTGGATATCATTTTCAACAATCACACTTGTAGCATTGTTGATAGAGAGACAAGCACCATAGTTGTTCAGGGCATTGAGGATCATGGTCTTTACAGACTCATTGACTCTGGTGATTCTCAAGAGCACGCTTTGGCAGCCAGGAGTACATCCATCAGTAGTCTCTGGCATCAACATTCTGGGCACCTGAACATGCAGTATCTCTCTTAGTTAGCTCATGATGATTTGGTTGGTGGCCTCCCTACAATTCAGAGTCAGAATCATGGAGTATGTGAGGCTTGTCAGGTTGGCAAGCAGCACCAGACTCCCTTCTCAGATGGTGACTCTTGGCAAGCTTCCAAGGTATTGTAGTTGGTTCACGTTGATTTATGTGGTCCAATGAATACTCCTTCAGTTACTGGTTGTAGGTATTTTCTATTATTTGTTGATGATTTCAGCAGAAAAATGTGGGTGTATTTTTTGAAAAACAAATCAAATGTGTTTGGTATTTTTCAGTAGTATAAGGCCTTAGTTGAAAAAGAGTTTGGTTCTCCTATAGTCACTCTTAGGTTTGATAATGGAGGGGGGGGGGGGGAATTTTGTTCTTTTGATTTCTCCACATTCCGTTCTGCACATGACATTAAACGCCAACTCACCACACCATACACCCCACAGTAGAATGGTGTAGTTGAACCTAGGAACCGCACCATTACAAAAATGGCTCGTTCTAT
Organism: Sequoia sempervirens; assembly: GCA_007258455.2. Taxonomy (NCBI): domain Eukaryota; kingdom Viridiplantae; phylum Streptophyta; class Pinopsida; order Cupressales; family Cupressaceae; genus Sequoia; species Sequoia sempervirens. Next base: position 34,664 of record VDFB02377131.1, on the reverse strand, counting down.
GTTCAAGCATAGACGTGTTCCTAAGAAATACTGGGTTGAAGTAGTTTATACTGCAGTCTATCTTCTGAATTGGTCTCCTACTCATGCGGTTGAGAGGATGGCTCCTGAAGAAGCCTGATCTGGACGCAAGCCTAAAATTAGCCACCTGAAAGTTTTTGGCTCCACTGCTCATGTTTGGATTCCAAATGCCAAGCGCACTAAGTTGGATTCCAAAAGCTAGAAACTCACGTTCACTGGTTACAGTGAAAATCATAAGGCATACAGGCTGATTGATGTTGAGACCGATCATCTCATTTCAATTGTGATGTTGTGGTTGATGAAGCTATTGGGATTTTCTTTCAGTCTTCTACTTCTGTGCATCCTGAGGATCAACCTCCGACAACTTCTGAATTGGGTGTTTGTCTTCCCCTAAGTTCACATGATGGGAGGGATTCTGTAGTTGAGCAGCCACCTCAGTAGAATATTCCACCACCCGCCCCTCCTCAAGACAATCTGGATCTTGATTTAGCTGATTTTGTACCATCCACATCTGGTGATGTTGCTCCTCCTTATTTAGTTATTGGTCCTTCTACTCTTCGACCTAAATGGTATGCCAAAACCATTAGTGATCTTCATGATGATGAGTTGATCAAGGGTAGAACTACTTGGAAGAAGAGCAAGCAGCAGAAAACTGTTAACTTTGCTCTCTTTCACAACATTTTTGAGCCTCAATCATATTCCGAGGCTAAAGGCATACTTGAGTGGGAACAGGCTATGGAAGTCGAACATCATAGCCCTTTGAAAAACAACATTTGGGTGCTTTTTGATCTTCCACCTGGGAAGAAGCCCATTGGCTGCAAATGGGTGTACAAAGTTAATTATAAGGTTGACGAAACCCTCGACAAGTATAGGCTAGACTGGTAGCCAAAGGGTTCTCACAGACAAAGGGCATTGACTATGATGAGACTTTTGCTCCTATAGCCAAGATGAGTACTATTCAGCTTGTCCTAGCTACAACAACCCAATTTGGTTGGAAAATCCATCAGATGGACGCCAAGAGTGTGTTTCTAAATGGTGATCTACAGGAAGAAGTCTATATGACTCAGCCTCCCGATTTCAAGGTTCCTGGTAGAGAACATCAAGTTTGTAGACTTGTGAAAGCACTCTATGGCCTTAAGCAGGCACCATGGGCATGGTACATGAAAATTGATAAGTACCTTACTGATCATGGTTTCCAAAGGAGCCCTTCTGAATCAAATTTGTATGTCAAACATTCTGGAGATGATATTCTTGTACTTGTTTATGTTGATGACCTTATCATTACGGACCGTTTAGAACATTTGATTGAGGAGATAAAACGCAATCTTAGTCAATCCTTTGACATGACAGATTTGGGTCTTCTCCATTATTGTCTCAGTGTTGAGGTTTGTCAGGCAGTTGACAACATCTTGATTTCTTAGTCCAAGTATGCTCGCAGTTTGCTTGATAAGTTGAGGATGAGTGACTGCAAACCTGCATCAACACCTATGGAGAAAGGGCTCAAACTTTTAGCAAAATCTGATTCACTTGTGGAAAATGAATCCGCATTTAGGCAACTAGTAGGCAGCCTCATCTATCTCATTGCTACTAGACCTGATCTCAGTTTTGCAGTGAGCTACATCTCTCGCTTCATGACAACCTCTAAAGCAGAACATTGAGTTGCAGCGAAGCGTGTGCTGTGATATGTGAAGGGCACTTCTGATTTTGGCATTCTCTATGGAAGGGCCAAAGATCCTAAGTTGATTGGTTATACAGACTCAAATTGGGTAGTGTTGTGACCTTTTCACACATCACCCCATTCAAAATGGGGACCCCCTAATTTTTGCTCCGTTCCTCGTCTTTTGGCTTTGGTTTTATCTCTCTCTGTGTGTCTCTTTCTGTTGTCTGCCTTTCCGGGGATGTGCCCGTCTTTGAGCTTAAACGTGAAATTTTGGCTAAGTCTAAGAATTAGGGTTTGCTTTCTCCCGGTCAGTTTGAAGTCAAATGGCGAGCAGATTGAAATTTGAGCTTGGCGTTGCAGTCAAATGGTTTCAGACAGGTCCCTATTAAATTTTCATTGAATTCTGACAACTTACTATTTTTAGTAAGTACCTGATCTGGACATTTTCTCAGCATTAATGAAAATTCCGACTGCTACATTGCATTCCGAGCACCTTTAGTTGCTTGCTGGCAAATTTTGTGCTGAAACAGACAACCTGCTATTTTTAGCAAATCCTGCACTCGAAGCAATTTTTAGGGTTTGCATGCGAAGTTTTTCAGTACATGTCTGAAGAATATTTCTAGGTTTTTTGAGACCTACGCAATGGTATAACATGCAAGATAAGATGATAACTTTCGACACTCAGGCTTTGGAGGCTATTTTTAGGGTTTGCATGTTGGGATCTTCAACGCATGTCTGGATATTCTTTGTGGGTTTTTCGAAAGCTTCGCAGTGATGTAACATGCAAACCAGGATTAGGACTTTTTTCAAGAGCTGTCTTCAGAGGCTGTTTTTAGGGTTTGCATGTAGGACTTTTCAGTGCATGTTAGGTTATTCTTTATGGGTTTTTCAAGAGCTATGCAGCAAGGTGACATGCAAGCAGAGTTGGTCACTTTTTCAACAACTTACTATTTTTAGCAGGATCACTTCGGCAGCTGCCTAGCACTTCAGTATCACAAATGGACCGACATGCAAGAGAAATGGGGTCAAATGACGATCATTTGGTCAACATGCAAGTCAGATTAGGGTTTCCAGCTTCAGGACCTAAAATGGGAGGTCAAACTCCAGAATCTCCGAAAACCGGTGTATCCCACTACGATCAGTATCTTTCAAGCTTTCCACTGGGGAAATTTGAAGGCAATCTAAGCACTTACTATTTATAGTAAGGCACTCCAGAAACAGGCTATAAATAGCAAGTCAGTGTGAGACACCAGTGTGAACAGGCCAATCAACCCACGAGGATTACGTCAGTCAGATTTCAAGTTAAACAGAGTTGCAGAAGTCCTGATACCAAGCAATTACTATAAATAGTAAATCACCTCCAGAAACATGCTATAAATAGCGGGTTGGCGCAAGATGGCAATGTGAACAAATCAACTAGATCATGAAGGTCTTGTGGTAAAAATTTCAAATCAATCCAACTTGCAGAAGTATGAAAATCAGGGAATTTACTAAAAATAGTAAACGAGGGCAGAAGGGCACAAAAATTGTCTAAGTCTGAAAATGGAAGTTTAGACCCTCAAATGCGCCCAACTTCAAGGAGGACTTGGAAATTCCCTGACACCCCTTGAAATGTGCCCAAGCTTGTGGAGAAGGATGGAAGAAGTTTCAAATGTTAAAATTCCTGCTCACCCCCTCAAAAGCGCCCTCAAGTAGAAGAAGCTATGTAGAAAATTTGTCTAAGTATTGTTAGTTCTTGCTGAGGGTCCCAAATGCGCCCTGTCATGAAGGGAGGTGATGGAAAATGTTTAAGTCATGAAGATGTTCTTGCTTGACCCATGAAATGCGCCCTCAAGGAGAAGTGGTGGTGATAAAGTTACTAAGGCAAGTTTGAATTCCTCCTAGACATGCTAAATGTGCGCAGCTCAAGAGGCATCAAGGAAAAGTTGTTAAGTGTTAGAAAGTTCCCGCAGGAGGCCAAATGCGTCCTCAAGAAGATGGAGGTAGATTGATAAAATTTTCTAAGTAGGAAATTCCTCCTGCCCCCCCTAAATGTGCCCATGCTAGAGGTTGACTTGGGAATTTTTTCTATGTCTTGAAATTCCTGCAGGGGCCTTGAAATGCGCCCACCTTGCCATGGAGAATGTTCAAAATTTTTGTAAGTGTCGAGTTTCTCCTCCTCTAGGCAAATGCGCCCAAGGTGGAAGGTGGTGATAAGGAAAATGGTTAAGTCAAGATAAAATTCCACCTCCCATGTTCAAATGCGCCCACCACACAAGGAGGATAGAAGAAATTTTCTAAGGCATGGAGACTTCCTTCCTACCCCCCTAAATGTGCCCATGCTCATGGAGATGATGAAAATTTTCTAAGTATTTAAATCTCTCCTCCCCTAGAGGAATACGCCCAACCTGAGAGAGGATGATAAAATTTACTAAGGCATGGATAAATTGGCAAGGAGTTAGAATGCGCTAGCTTCATGAAGTTGAAGAAAATTGTCCAAGGCAAAGCTAGAAAAATACGCCCAGAGATGAAGAATGAAGATGAACTTTGATGGCAAAATATTTTTCTAAGGTATAATTTGCAAAAATTAAAAGTACCCCTTCGTCTATAGACCCATGAATTTGGTGTTTCTAAGGAGAATTTCCTTCTGGGTACTGGATATCTTCGACAAGGAATTGATTTTAAAATCATCCACACCTCGCTGGAGGCTTTAAGATGGAGATTTCACTTGGGCGCCTGGTTGATGAATTTTTCTAGAGGAAATAAATTATTTCTAAGGCAGATGGGTTGGAAATTTGGCTAAGGCATGAAGAATTTGAAGATGAAGTTTGCTAGAGAAAAAGGATGAACTAGATCACTCAGACCTTGGAGATCAGAGCATGGAAATCAAGTAAGTGAGGTGAATTTATATTATGAAGTGTTCTGATGCTCTTCTCCTTGCTTGTTTTGCAGGGTGAACGCCAAGGTCAAGGCATGATGACTTGGGGAGATGGAGTGAGTACTTGGAAGAAATGGCTAAGTGTTGGCCCAGTATGCACCCAGCTCAGGAAGGTGAGTGGCAAAGGGAGAATGGGTTGAGTCCAAGATTGGAGAATCCTTCAAGATGAGGATGAAGAAATGATGAAGACCTAGGTGTTAAAGAGTCATCCTCAAGCACTAAAACGCCCTCAAGGCTAAGGATGAGGAGTGAACAAAAGGCTTCAATGTTAAAGAATGACAACGAAATGGGCTAAAGAGCAAAGTAGAGAAATTCTCCTTAAGTGTAAGGTCCTTCGATGACCCAAAAGATGTTCTCTAGTGTGCTTCGTACAAGCTCAAGATGCAGTGGTAGGAAGGAGGAAAATCACCATCAAATAGGTTAAAAAGTTACAGCCTTGAAGTTTCATATTGAGAATGTGCCTGCCATACCCTTTCAAGAAGTTGAAGCCACGATGATCAGACTCATCTAGTTTGTAGTCAAGAAGAAGAACAAGAACAATGTGAACGTGTTTCCAGATGAGAGTCTTTTAGAAGGATGGTGGACATTAATTACTCATTTATTACTCCACTCTTCTTGGTGGCAGTTTTTAGGGTTAGTGCTTATATGGCTCAATCTAAGCCCTTCATTGTAATTGAATTTGAGCCGTCCACTAGATCTGGCCAACTATAAAAGGGGCATCCCCCCCCTCATTTGTACCTCATTAGATTAGAGATTAGAATAGCAGAGAAGGAATAGAGAGAGATTGATAGAATAGGAGGTAGCATAGTTTGATAGTTTAGCTTAGATTGAAAAGGAAGGAAAGTCTTCCATTTGAATACTTTGTAAGAGGTTGTTGTGAACACTCTCTCAATAAAAAGAGTTTTCGTTGATGGTGATCTCGTCTTTTGTTGTGAGTAGCTTCTTCGTCCTTCCAATTCACTTAGAATCTTGAAGTATCTTAAAGTAAAGTAGATTTCATTTCATGCAAGTAGTTAGTAATTGTGGAATGTGGTGCTTAATTTGAACAAAACTTCGCTTATCCATACCACTAGCGGGCTCGCTGACGGTGGGTTCGCCTTGTGTGGTCAACTGGAACATTGTGAACTTAAGTTTGATTATGGTTTATATGTTGGCATGCGTTGTTGTGATGGTGTCTTCATGCTGAATCATGATTTGAATACCTTTGATTACTCCTTTGAAGATTGCACCAATTTTGTGGAAGCTGTCCGAAGCGAGGCAGAGCAAAGCTCGGTTGAAGTCTGCGAGAATTGATCACCATGTCCCACACCTTAGAGTAGAATTATAGCATCTCTTATCCCTGCAGTTATTTAAATTCAGTTCATTTCTGGTTAGTGTTAGGAAACTTGCACTTACCTGCCAAATCATTCGAACCACATGAAACTCTTTAATTTGCTGTCTGTTGTCCACTGTTGAACAATTGCGTAAGTCCCCTTGAAATACCATCAAATCACATCGAGCCAATTGAGACTATCCATTGCCTAGAAGGAACCTTGGAGTTGAACGCACGAACTCTCTCGTAATCTTAGCATGTTGGATACTTTGATCAAGAGAGAATAGGGTAGCCGTTGGCAACTTTATTCTATGTTGGTGCGGTCACAAAAAACACATCAACAGGTAGGTTTTGTGGATGAAAAAAAGTACTTCAAGGTATGTATTCAATTTGGGTACAAGTGCAGTCACATGAACCAACAAGAAGCAGCAGGCAGTGGCTCTTTCCTTGACTGAAGCTAAATATCGAGGAACTGTTAAAGCAACTTGTGAGGCAGTTTGGCTTTGAAGGGTGCTTTCGGACATGCAAATGTCTCAAGCAGGGCCTTCTCCCTTGTATTGTGACAATCAAGGGGTGCTCAAACTAGCCAAAAATCTAGTCTTCCATGAAAGGACAAAGCATGTTGAACTTCATTGTCATTTCATTCGCCAGCTTATCGAAGATGGATCAGTAGCATTGCAGTATGTTCCAACAAAGGATCAGACTGTTGATATTCTCACCAAGTCTCTTAGTCTAGATAAGTTTGTAAAATTCAGGGGGCATCTTGGTGTAGTTGATAGATTGAGCATTAAGGGAGGGTATTAAAATAATATTTTTTATATATTTTAATGCTCAAATCTTTTAACGCTTAGTTATATAGACTCGGATTGGGCAGGTTCTGTGGATGACAAAAAGTCTACTTCAGGGTATGTATTCAATTTGGGTACAGGTGCACTCACATGGACCAGCAAGAAGCAGTAGGCAGTGGCTTTTTCCTCGACTGAAGCTGAATATCGAGGAAGTATTAAAGCAACTTGTGAGGCAGTTTGGCTTCAAAGGGTGCTTTCAAACATGCGGATGTCTCAACTAGGGCCTTCTCCCTTGTATTGTGACAATCAAGGGGTGCTCAAACTAGCCAAAAATCCAGTCTTCCATGAAAGGACAAAGCATGTTGAACTTCATTATCATTTTATTTGCCAGCTTGTTGAAGATGGATCAGTAGTATTGCAGTATGTTTCGATAGAGGATCAAACTGCTGATATTCTCACCAAGTCTCTCAATCCGAATAAGTTTGTAAAATTCAGGGGGCATCTTGGTGTAGTTGATAGATTGAGCATTAAGGGAGGGTATTAAAATAATATTTTTTATATATTTAATGCTCAAATCTTGTAACGCTTAGTAATTGTATATTAGTTGCATTTAGATTACTTTCTATTTTTTGTTGATCGCGATGTTTCCATTCTGTAATTGTTAATTACGGAAACATTCCTCTTTGTAATCTATTTATTGAAGCTTTCGCTTCTCATGTAAATGCAATTCGAGTTTTTGAAAATCTCTTAGTGTGTTTGTTTAATAAAGATATTCCCAAGAAAACTCAGCAAAATGGACCTTAACAAGAATCATCAATGCTTATGATATGCTCCCTCTTGCTGTTACACAGAAGTTCTATGGTGAAAACCAGCTGAAATCATGCTTAAATTAACTGAAATTCAAGCTACAATAATAGAAAATGAATATACATAATAGGGAATTGGGTATAACAAGGGATTTTGTTATAACAATCACACATGTAATTGAAGAAAGATGTGCTTAGGGAAATGCAAGGCTCCTTTGAGAAGGTTGTTCCTTATGTTTCCTTAAATAAATTAGCAATAACATTGTATATTATCTATGCTATTGGGTTCGGCTATATGCCTCCCCATATGGAAAAGAATTGGTTTGGGTTTTGATATGGGTCTAGAATGGCCCTACGTTCACCTAAGGTTCGACTTGGGCACCTTGAGTCCTACATGGGTCTAGTGGGCCGTATTTTGCACAAATCCCATGTAAAGTTTTAATGTTATTGTGTGCCCATAAATGCCCTCAAAGCTCTTTGAAATGAACCTACACATTCCAATCAAATCGCAAACACAAGTCATTACTTGTGAGTGTGTTGACACTTAAACGATCTCTCTAAGTTCGATATGCTTTTATTCATTAAATAATTTTATGAAATTAAGGTATTGCTTCAAGTGTTGTTCTTCCCTCCCTCTCTTCCTTAACAACAATTTTCAAAGGTTGAATGAGATACTTATTATTTTTAAATTTTTAATATGTTCTTACTATGGTTTATTCTATGTTACATGGGGACACGTCCCCACCCCTTGAACCCGTCCCCGTCCCTTGAGGCATTTTGGGGAGTGGGGGATGTCCCCTAGCCGTACCCTCTAAATCAAAAAAATGCGGAAACGTCTTGAAATGTGTCCCTAAAATTCGCAATGGCAAGAAACACATAGGGGACACCTAGCTGTCTCCAAGGTGGCCGGGGATGGCGAGGGGTCCCCTATTGAAAGCAATTTTTAATAATGTTTAAAAAAAAATCGTTCATAACATTAAAAAAAGACTGTTAAATATATCATGACAGCATTATAACAGCAGTGTAGCACGGTAGCATTATAACAGCAGCAATAAATATATCATGGCAGCACTATAACAGCAGTATAACGACAATTAAATTAATCGTGATAGTAGTAACAGCAACAACTGTAGTATAACAGCACAAAATATATCACGATTCAGACTTATAGTTAATGATATAAATTATATAACAGTTAATATTAATAGAAATAATTTGGATTTCTGATTTCAATATTTTATTGGTCAAAAAAGCATCAAACTTCAAAATTCTTGATATGGTATTAGAGTCAGTTATTACTGTCAATTGCAAAAGAGATTAAAGGTGCATTTTCCATGGGCTGGTACAATGTGGTATTGTGTGAGAAGTAGAAATAAACAATTTCTTTTTGGAATGTGATTGGCACGTTGGCTCCTCTAGACATCATCCAACATCATTTTAACATTGTCATGTTATATTGCTGCTGTTATACTGGTGTTCATTAACTTGTAGAGATTTGACACACACACTCTCTCACTCTATCTCTCTATATATATATTAAAAAAATTCATATATATTGCCATCCCCAAAAAATGGTCCTCAGACTGCTGTCCTCGAAATGCGTCCCTTGCCGTCCTTTTGTCCCCATCCCAAAAATGCTGTGGAACATAGGATTTATTATATAACGTTTTCATATATTTTAAATTATTTATTTATATTATGTTATTTATTTATTTTTAATATATATTAATTGTTATTTTATTAATGAAAGTATATATGTATATAAATAAATTAATAAATATAAAGATAATATTATAAAGTTACATATTTATTGTATAAAATATATTATATTTATTATATTAAGTTTTTTATATATTTTTAATATTATTCCATATAAAATATATTGTTTTTATTTACATATAGTAATCATTTATTTTATTGATATAAACATATAAATAAATTTTAAAACTAATAAATATAAATATAATACAATATGATTTATGTATATATATATACACACACACAAACACATACTTGTACCCAGGGAAAATAAAAAATGCCATACTCGTGTACCCGAACCCCAAATCTGTACTTGTTCCAGTAATAGAATCAGCAACTTAGCATCTTAGAGAAGTGTGTCTCTCAAATGGGACCACTGTGGCTCGATGCTTAGGTTTATTATAACAATCTCACACTCTTTGCTCTGTTTTTTCCCCTAAGGAAAACTGCTATGCTGCTAGAAACTTCATGGAACTGCCAAAAACAACCCCTCTACAATGAGTGGACCATGTTTTATCCCTAGCGGTGACAAATCAGTATTGAGATGAAATCAGAATCTCCATCCAAGATGGAAAAAACCTGATTCTAACATTTTCTCCCTATCTTGCGAAGTTTGGGAACCATATGGTTAGTTTTTGATGAATTGGTTGGCTAGTGAGTTCATTTGGCTAAATTTTCCCCCACTATCCTTACTAGAAATAAACCTGCAATCCCATATTATTATAGTGATAACTGATAAATTAACCAGTTGGCAAATCTATCTTGCTGCATGTGTTTCCAACTTTGGGAGTTGACACACCCTCCTGGGGATCTGATTGCCTCGATGAATTTGGTTTCTGTCCCTAAGGCATGCTAATGCAGGTTTGACTTTGTTCGTTGGGTCTTCCATGTGTTATGACATGTCATATGATATTATTTGTCGTGGACTATTTGTTCAGTGCTTGTAGATCCATTCTTTAATACACAAACATCTTACTAGTCATCTCTTCCATTTGGGATAATACTTGCACATTTTGGGATGATTTGGGTTCTATAAAACCTTACTTTTGAAGGAGATGAGGGACCAAGTCCCTTAACTTTTCCTTTATGTACCATGTGGCCTTGCACGGTGACTGCGATTCAAGGCCAAGCTGTCAATGTTCTTGCTCTCCCCTTAAAATGTTTGTGATCGTTTTTCTGAACTATATCTTATTGCAATTCTACTTGTGCATTTGATGCAAGTCTTTAATTGAGGGTAATAGTTGGCTTTCCTCTTTTTCATCCCACAGAAATGTTTCAAAGAGGCACAAGTTCTCCACATCTTCATGTGTGATGAAAGTTTTAACTAGAATGAATTATCACAAGGTTACTCAACTATTTCAAATGGATTGTACGTCAATAGCTTCCTAGCTGGCCTTTAAGTTTATCCTTTCTCAAAGACACCTTGGGGGTTTTGCTGCTCACTCAGTTGTATTTGGTTTTTGTCCCTTAGGGCTGCTGGTCTAGGTTGGGGCAGTGCTTGGATGTCTGACGTTTAATACTGGAACATCATATTGATAATTTGATCCATTTTGAATCATCGAAGCCCAATCCATCTTCATGTGGTTTTTTAATGGCATTCTATGGCTGACCTTATGTAAAAACATATAATAGGTTCAATTAAATTATACAAGCTGTAGTCAATCATTAGAAGCCATAATAAAACACCAATATAGAAAGGTACCAGTAGGTACCAAAGCTACCTGTTCCTTAAGAAAAGAGTTTGTATTACATAGTGAATGTGAAATGAGGTAGATACCCCAAGAATATATAGCTGATATTTCCTAATGGTATCACAACGTGGCCTCATATTTAGTGGTACTACAACGTAGGTTCATGTCAACATGGATTTCGATGATATGAAAACACAATAATTTATATTCAGGTTGTAAAATAATCTCCCCAAACAAACTGATATCACAAAGGTAGAGATAAATTGGTTTTCTAAGTACAATACTTGCTCCAACATTCCCCGTCATCCCTTCTCTGAATTGGACTCATGCAATCTAATGAAGACAGTATTAAGCAACACCTCCCCTTATTGTCAGCTTCTTAAAGCTTAGGGAAAGAGTTGACATCCTCCAAATCAGTCTTGCCATGTAAAGTCTTCAAAGCTACTCTGAACTATCCATAGACCACTCCATCACAAAAGCCATTGGATAACTGCTGCAAAGAAAT